>VXBT01012507.1:276156-306886 GCA_013400235.1 Oriolus oriolus
CGCCGCGCTGCGGGCGGGGGCCGGGCCGGGCCCCCCGCGCCAGCCCCGCCCCGGAGGCCGCCGTGCCCCCGGACCGGGCGGGGGGAGCGGGGACACGGAGCGGGGCGGCTTGGATCGGCCGTGAGCGTGTTCCGAAAAGTCAGCGCTCTGCCTCCTTATAATTTTTTCTTAACCTTTTTAGAAACTCTTTTAAAACTTTTTCTTCATTTTATTTTATTTATTTTGTTTTATCAGCGTTCAGCGTCTCCTTTCGCAACCCCGAGCACGAAGCCATCCGTCCCCGGCCACGGCACCGCCCAGCACGGGCTCGTGTCAAGCAACGAGCCTTGAGGAAATGTTTGTCGTGCAACTGACATGGGCAATAAACAAATAAATGAATGAAAGGAACGGCGGCAAAGCCGAACCCACCCCATGGCGCGCACAGCTGCACTCCCTGAAGGAGCGGCATGGGTAAGACAGCAAGCTGAGATACCTGGAGGAACATCTCCTTTGGGGCAGGAAATCAAAGAATCACAGAATGGGTTGGATTGAAGGACCTTAAAATCCATCCTGTTCCATCCCTGCCATGGCAGGGACACCTTCCCCTATCCCAGGCTGCTCCAAGCCCTGTCCATCCTGGCCTTGGGCACTTCCAGGGATCCAGGGGCAGCCACAGCTGCTCTGGGCACCCTGTGCCAGGGCCTGCCCACCCTCACAGGGAAGAATTTATTCCTAATTTCTAATCTAAACCTAATCGCTTTTAGTTTAAAGACATTCCCCCTGTCCTAACACTATGCCCTTGAAAAAGCTGTGTTGATGCCATGTGGACGAGCACACAACAAGCCCTGCATCCAGTGACACGTAGCAGCACATTGACATCCCAGAACCACAGAACCAGTAAATTGGAAAAGACCTCCAAGATCATGAAATCCAACCATGAACCCAGCACCACTAAGCCATGTCCCCAGATGCCACCTCCACACACCTTTTGAACAGTTCCAATGATGGTGATTCCATAGCTGGCCTTGCCTTCCTTACCCCTTCCCTCCTGACCATTAAGAACTAATGTAGAAGCTACAGCCTCGGGTTGTGTTAGGAAAACTCATACAAGGAGTTTTGGGAGTGAAAGCCAAATTTCCATTGTGCAGCACCTGCAAGTGCTGCCTAGCAATCAACAAGCCCAAGGAGCCAAACACCAGGCATATACAAAACACACACCCTCTAGATTTACTCTTCATTAATTAACACTTTATAATTGTGCAGGCGTAGATAATGTTAAAATAAATCTGGCCTGTAGAGACACAATGGCTTCAATCAGCCACATCCACTGTTAAATTTTGGAAAGTCCTACCAGAGTTACTTGTGTCCTGTAGCAGTGAATTCCAGGAGTTTACAGCTCATCCAAGCATTAATGCAACGTGTTATTTACTACCAAGCATTAATACAACATATTATTTACTATAATCATATCCTGTTCCCTTGAAATGTGGTTTCTCTCTGCTTTAATGGTTGATTTTTTTGACTTCTTCCAGGTGCTGGTGCCCACAGCAATTCCTCATCCCATTTTTTGAGGATGGGAGCTGGGTCAGATCTGAAATTCTCCTGCAGGACAGGGCTACGGCCCTGCAACACCTGCTGGCATCTCTGAGAGACATCAACAAAACTCTCTTCCATTTGATTTTAATAAATGAAATATAATTCTTCCTATGCAAAAGCTGCATCAGCTTATCCTTGGCTTTTGTGCATTTAGGTGATTTATGAGCCTAATATAATTTTTATTTTTATATATATGCATATTTTTATTCAATATTCCTGAGAATACTGGTCTAGCCAAAGCAATCCAAACCCAAAGGAGGCCTCTCAAAGCTGCCCTAATTGGTGCCGTGTATTTCCATTGCTGAAGCAGCATTTGCTACCTGAAAGTCAAGGATTTTCCTTTCCATCATGCTGAAGCTTCTGGACTTCTGTTGGAACATTTTCCCTGGGCCCAAATGAGAGGCAAAACTCAGCCAAATTCACTCTTAGCAGTGGTCATTTTCATATTGCATTTTATGTTATTTTATTAGATTCACCAGTGTAGGACAGACAGGTTTTAAATTAATGTGAGAAGCCAAATGGGTTTTTCAATACCTCGGCTAAACCACAGTTTTGAAAAATCTTATTTTATTTCCAATGATTGCTGCATGTTTGAAAACTTCACACCTAAACTTTGTTACACAATTAATTATCAAATCAAGGCCACAGCTGGAGCTCAGTCAGTCGCCAGTTGCATTCGGAGCTCCAAGGATTCCCAGGTCATCCCATTCCTGCACCCCATCACAAGGTTAACGCTACAAATCGACTTTTTTTCAATAAACTAACCCCAGGAAATGAACGAGGCAATTGTCCTTCTGCTTCCAAAGCCCCAGGATGCTTCTGGTGGCGAGGGAACCGACCGAACAGGTTTCACATTTTCGTGTACAACCAAAACTCGTTGAGTGCGCAGCCCTGGAGGCAAACCCGGGCTCCTCCTGGAGTTCCCATGTGCTTCTCTGCCTCCCTGGAGGAGCAATCCAGCCTCCAGCACAGCAGCAGGGAGCAGCCCTCCCCTCCAGCCTGCACGGAGGAGCTGCTCCAGGATGTGGGAATCAGGCCCGATGTGGAATTCCAACCCAGGGATCCACCAGTGGGGCGCTTCTAAATCAGTTGTGCTCATGCTCAGGGTCACGCGACAAAATATTGAGGGAAAGAAAGGAAAAATCTCCCTCCAAGATGCCATGGGGGAAGGAGATAAAGAAAAGCTCCCAAAATTCAGATGCTGTGATCTCTGGTCGTGAGTTAAATCTGCCAATTCAGACAATCTGATGTTTGTCACCTTCTCACATCAGGGCTGTGGATTAAATCTGTCTCCTCATTTCATAGAATTGTGGAATTGCTAAGGTTGGAAAAGCCCTCTAAGATCATCAAATCCAACCATCAACCAACACCACCTCCAAGTTCACCATTAAACCAGATCCTCCAGTGCCACGTCCACGCGTTTTTTGGACACTTCCAGGGATGGTGACTCCACCACTGCCCTGGACAAGCCTTATCCATGAAGAAATTTTTCCTGCTATCTAATCTAACCTCCCCTGGTGCAACTTGCAGCCATTTCCTCTCCTCCTGTTGTTCTGCTTTGGAATAAGCCCTGGAGAAGAGGAGGATCTCATTCTTGCTTGGCTTGTGGCATCCCAAAATTGGAGTGTGTGCATGCTGCAGGCTGGAAGGGGAAAGGACCCGTAGGATGAAGAGCTGAAGGCTCTGCTCTGCTGACAGCATCAGAAATGCAGCCACTCCGATGTGCAAAATCGAGGCCACGCTTGAGAAACATCCCTCTTCTTTAAGAGAACGTGGAAAGAGAGCTGGAATGTGCTGGGAAGAGGAGGAACATATGTCAGATATAAATCCCAGCCCCATGGTGGGAGTAAACGCGCTCTGACAGCAGCACAGGCAGATGCCGACCCGGTCAGTCGGGAAACAGAACAAGTGGGATGGCTCTGGAATAGCTGGAGCACGCGGTGGCCCCGGAGAAAAGCACTATTCCTGTAGGGAATGACTCAACGTGGCTTATTAATGGTGTATCCCCCCCGTAGGGATCAGGACATTACTGACAGATCTTCTCCAGCTGCTCTGCAGATAAATATTTCATTTCTGGCCTGAAAACTGGGATCTGACTGTAAATACAGATCCACGTGGATGCAGAGGTTTCTTGTCTCCCCAGGCTGCTGTGCTTCCTTCACTCCCTGGCACATCCCTGTGCTCTCCCAGCAAGTTGGGAGCACCACACGTTGAAAAAACGTGGTCTGGCCATTGGAAATCCCCTTAAAGGTGGAATTTCTTTTATGCCACTGATCTTCAGGCCTGCAAGCAACACAATAAACACTCCAGAAGGCTATAAGGTAGTTTATAAGATAGTTTGGAGTAATAAAATAATTTGGAAGCCTCATCGTTCCTGCCCAATCCTCCTCCCAGTCCGCAGCCCTTCCCTGACTGGTCGTGTGCAAACTGCACATCCAGAAACCCTCGTAGGGATGGAGCAACTGCCAGGCCCTCACCAAGAAAGGAACTGAGGAACTCTTTGTGGCCCTCGTCTCTAACCTCAAAGCAAAGGCTAACTTTAATCCTCTGGTATAAATCCAGAATAAAAATAGAGAAAATGAAAGTTTGCACGAGGCTCCTCCTTTTTGCTTTGCTGCAGTTCTTGCCCTGTACCATCTCCCAGTTCATGTGCTTGGCTTTATTTTCTCATCTGACCCCTTTTCAATTTGCCTTAATTTGATTGTGGTCATCAGCACACAGGCCAAGTCTGAGGGCTTCATTTCCCCATGTTGATTTCCATGTTTAGTTTCCCATCCCTCTCATTACCCCTCTGAATATTTCCTCTGGAAGTTACAGTTTTGTGTTAGTTTTGGCTGCAGTTCTTGCTTTCCCAATAAGTTTCATCTTTGCTCACTTCTGAGAGTTACAAGTTGCACACTGGGTTAAGCCAAGGGTAGCAACTCTCATTCTTGGATTTTGGGTGGAATTTTTCGAGTAGCAATTGATTCATGCATGTGGAAACTGCTCCTCTAAACCTTGTTTCTTCTGTGCAGATGACACACCGTGTTGTACATCAGAAACAACAGTTCCTTGAGCATATTTCGTTAATTCCTGATTGGGAGAGCACTTGTATAAATCTGTTTTTAGCTCTGCACTCTTATATTTTCACAGGTATCACGTGCTAGGACCTTTAAGACTCGAAACTCCAAGTTTTATCTCCTAGAGCAACATCTGCCCACTTAATCAGTCATTCCCCTGCAGATTACAACCAGCAAGGAAAATGGAAAAAATGCCTTGGTCTCCTCCCTCCGCTGTGAGTTTGCCTGTGAGAGCGTTCTTTCCACAGCACCATCATCACCAGATAATATATTTAATGAAAGGCATCACGTGCGTGGTGTGGGATTTCAAAGCAGAGCATTGTGCCCAGCTGCACAGCTCAGCACCGGGACAGCCTCACGTGAGCACAGGATCGCTGCTGTGGTCTCTGGTTTTACACCGAATTTTATCCTAAATGTCCCAGGGATGATGGAAGGGAGGAAATAAAACTCGTAGGCTTCCAACTGTCGGCATTGCAGGGCTGAAATGTTTAAGGAAGTGTTGAACCCGGGGAGAGGAAGAGGCAGAGGAAGGGGTGGGGTGGGTGCTGGAAGCCGATGGAAGGGCCTGAGGGTCTTGGTTTGCTGCTCGTGCACATCCCAGAGAGAGAAAGTGGGAGACAAAGCCAGAAACTTTGAAGCTTTCTGGTATTCCAGTAAGGAATTTACAGGTATTTTCTTACCTGTCAGTTCTTTGGGGTCTGGGCACAAGAACATCTCTTTCTCCTGGAAAAACCCCTCTGTGGGAGCATGGTGTTAAAGCAGAAGTTCACGATACAGGAAAAATAATCATGCAGTGGCACAATGACATAATCCTATCCCAGACACCATTCATCACAGTGTAGGAAAGCTGCAGTCCAGCAGTTTGGGGTTATTAGGACCAGAAAAGCAGATGGCATTTTTAACCAGCTGTCCCAGCAATTTCTAATTTATCATTAGAAATTATTATATATATATATATATATATATAATATAATTCTAATATAATCTTTATATAATGCCATAATTACCTGAGAGAGAGCCTGTTTGGCTGTGAACAGTTCACCTGGAACATGTCAGGGTGTTCATCCTGTTCTTGCTGTACCACACCTGAGCTTTGGCCGTGCTTTCCCAGGCAGCAGGAAAGGTGCAGAGCAGAAGAGGCTGGAGCCTCTTCCCAAAACTGTGCTTCCACAGGCTCACCACCTCATCCCAGCTCTAGGCCGGGGAGCTTTCCTTAGCCCAGCACATCTCCTTTGTCCATAAAATATCTGGGATAACCCCTTTTAGCAGCACACCCCCCAGTTTAGTGGGAACTCTGGTAGAGACGGACGTGGTTCGCCAGGAATGACCCCAAAAAAATTGTGAAGGAGAAGCAAACTCTGCTTGAAACAAGCTGAAGGAATTCTTGGGATACCCCTGGTTCTGTCCTGAATCGAGGCCATATGGATTATTACGCATTTTGTCATGGTTATGGGTGAAAGGACAGGCCCACGCTGTGAGACAAAGGATACAAATTTCTAATTCCCGTTTCTTGATCTCTTCATTCTTCCATGGTTCTCGTTCAGAGGTAGATTTTAGCTACTAATGGGTACTTACAAAAAGTACAGACCTAAAAACAGGTACTGGAAAGAGCAAACATGATTAGGAAGGTGCTGGCAGTGAGATTATTGCTCAAATCAAAGCACTGGTCACTTGCACTTCTTTAATGTTAGGATAATTTGAAAAACGTTTCTAAAAATAGCGTTAAATACCTTCTTAAAAAAGAAAAACAAGCTTATTTCCGATTCCAGTGTCATTTTGTACCCTGCACTGGACTGAGGGCACATTTCCCTCAGCAGCAGATGCTCAGGAACCACACGTGAACCCTGATTATATGTGAGCAATAGTTTTCCAGAGATTCATAATTTGGCTCAATTTGGATTTTCACAGGTGTTCCAAAGGACGCATTCTTGGCCAGTGTGGCAAAACTTAACCAATCTCGGCTTCTCTCTTCCCTCAACAGAACAGCTTTGTGTTTTTTTGTTTTCTATAACCTCAGTTGTAGAAATGGCTGAACCTTTCAGCACAAATATCTCGGAGCCTGAAGTGAAAAATAGCTCAGAGCTTTCCAGCACAAATAGGGGAAAAAGAAACACTACCCAGCCTGAAAACTTGGATCTTATCGTTGGGAAATGGCAGGCAGCCTTGGGAACAGGCACTGCTACGGGCAAGATTTGTAATAATTCTGATACTCTAATCTCTTTATCTTCCTGCTGCATCTCTGCTTTTATCTTCATGTTGATGCCATGGACTTCATGGCACCGTTTTTTTTTTTTCCTTTTGCTTCATGCTGGAAATTGGAATCGCTTCCTTTTCATTATTTGGATCAAGCATGGTGTGCCTTCCGTGCTGTCCTGGGCTCAGGGCTCGGGGTGAGGTGTGGTTATCGCTTCCCTGGCCTGGGGGACCACGTCCTGCCAGAGGATGGAACACAGAGCAGTGAGAACCTTCTAAGGACATGAGGGGACACCAGTGTCGCTTTGTCACTGCAGGACGGGCTGGATGGAGGCATTTGTGGTGACAGGGAGGACGTGAGAGCCACCCATCCCTCTCCTGGCTCCTGGGAAACCGTATCTATCCCAGCTGTCCCAGGCACGGGAATTCCTTGAGGTCCCTCATCTGAATGTCCCTCCACTTGCTGAGCAGACACTTGAATCACGATATGGCAGCTATTAATACCCCTGGCACCCAGGGCCCAGCTCCTAGGGACAGGGAATAACTTCTGGAGACCTCCTGATATGGTTTGTGGAGCACTTGGGAAGCAGGCTGGCAGATCCTTGTCTCTCGGAGCACCCTCTCTAATTAGGCCGAGGAGGCAGCGTTCCCTGGGAGCGCGGCGCTGCGCCCCGAGAGCCGTCCCCACGCACTTGGAATTCAAATCTCCCAGCTCCAGCACACAAACAAAGCTTGGGAAGAGCTGGAAGCAAGCAGGGAGAGAGCGTGTGGTCTGACAGGTTCCACCAGCCTGGCTGGCTGAGGGATGAGGCCGGGCATGGAGGAGGTTGGTGAGGAGCGTTCCGGGAGCCGTGTTCAGCGCCGCCCGGGTCTCTCTTTCTCCATCTCCCGCTGTCCTGGGAAGTCCTTTCTGAACTTATGGCAGGCTGGAGTGTTGCCTTGATTTTCACAGTTCTTCAATGTTTTTAATTCTGTAAATAGAGTTCTCACGCACTTTCTGTAAACATAAGCCATGTTATGCTAACTGACCTGAGATGTTTTCATTCTTTCTCCTAAGGCGGAGAAGTTTGATGGATTTATCCTTTGACCTATGTGGCTGAGGAGTGGTAATTTCACCCTCCAATCCATGGGGTTTCCTAAAAGTGTATAAAATAAAGAAGTGGGCCCTTCGGCCCGGGCTTTTGGCTCTTTGCTCTTTGATCCTGATACTGGCCTCTGTGTGTGTTCCTTCGTGTCCGCGTGCGACACTGGAGCTCCCCTCACCATGCTGGGGCATCACCATCTTCCCAGGAAACACCTCTGTCCACTGGGTGCATCCCTCAGCAGCCAAGTTCCAAACCTGGACACCGAGCTCTGCTTCCCTCCTCAGCATTTTCCATTCAACATCACTTCAAACATAATCCCAAAAAACAAGGGCCAAAATCCAGGGCTCTCTCCTGCCCCAGGAACACCCTGCCCTACACCTGGCATCACACCCTCCCCATCCTCCTCCTCCTCCTCTGCCCCAGCACATCTGGAATTCCTTAGCCTTTAGCAGCCAGGCTGCAACAGAATCCACACCAGAGCCTCGGGAACACCTTGAGCTGGTTATGGCCTCTGAAATTAGGCAGCCAAGAAGGGGAATTTTCTTTTATTACCTTTGCAGGAATACCTAATGTGCACCTAAATAAATGCTTGAATGACACAATCTGCAGGTGGTTACCTTTTCAGCATATCCAGCTCAATGGTTTGCAATTTCACCACTCATTAGGACCTGCAGAAGTAAAGGAAATGCATATTAGCTAAAAAAAAAAGCCTGTTTTGAGAATCTCTATCTTGCAAAATCTGACTGTAAATGTAGGATTTGCCTTATTCTGGGGGATGCTATCAGAGTGGATCAGTGACATGCTCTAAACAAGTACTCAAATTAAAAAAAAAACAATATATTTGTCTCTTTTTTTTGGTCGTTATTTTTAAGACCACATTGTTCTTTTGGTTTTTTGCATTTTTTGCATTACTTTCCTTTAAACCCCTCTAAAAACTATCTCCTATAATATCATCACTCTGCTGTGACTATATGTGACACCTGTTTTTCTTAGTTGAAATTATTCCTGCTAATTTTTAGTCCTGTGTTATCCCTCTAAACTATCCTGTGGCCAGGACTGCAAACTCGATGGAATCAGGGCCGCTTTTAAGCACAGTAATTAATTTAATTACCAGTAACAGCAAGATCTGCCAATGGAAAGGTTGGAATGCACCTGAATCGGTGATTTTTGTCATGTTACAAGGGTAAATAAGAGAGATTTTCCAGTTTGGTGGAAAATATGAGATAAGAACATGCTCACTTTAGACTTAACGTTTTGTGACTGATCAAATAAATAAGAATCCCTGAACTGGAAAAAAAACCCCACCAACCCAGCCATAGGAGAAAGTGGTTTTCACCTCTGGATTCAAACTATAATTGTATATTCTAAACTGCTAGGCTAATTAAGCAGCTCATTTGCAGGCTGGGTAAATAACAGTCCAAACATGCCTCTCTGGGATGAATCCAGGGGATCCAGTCTCTTACCTGCTCCTGAAAGGTTTCTCCTGAAAAGCCAGCAAACGTCCCTGTCGGCGTTGATGACAGACGGCACCCACGGCCACGCTCCTCCGAAATTATTCCTGATTCTTTGGGTGTTGTTTCAAGTGCTGCAGCTAACGAGGGAGTAGAGAGAGGAGCAAACCCTGAGTGCCTGATGAACATTTTGTTGCTCCACGCCTCCGGAGGTGTTTTTGGCTCGCTCTTTGCCCGTTGCTGTTTGTGCTTTGCTTTGGAGCAAGTGCCGACAGCAAACTCCAGTCCTGCTGCTGGGACGGTGCAGATCCTCCGCTGGAATTCTGCTCCGACCTCAAGTTAGGCACAGACAGAAGTCATCAGAGGCTTGAAGCCTCAGTTATGTTATTAAAGAAAGAGATTAAAGGAAAATATGTAGGAATAAACTGAAATTGTGCACGATCCACAAGGACTAAAATCTCAGAGCAGAGACCATAAAACTTTGTAGCTGCTTTTTTCTTGCACTGTTTGGGATTTGCTGAAGAAATCTTCTGGAAGGTTGAAATGGGTATTCTGGGCTTTAAAGAGGGAGCCAAAAGGGCGAGAAGTGAAATCTCCTCACCCCCGTCACTTCTCTGGAGTTTGGGATGTAAAATTCTTCTTTCATGGCAATCACAAGTGCTGGTGAGAATAAATTTTACAAACTGGGAGGAAAGAACATTTCTGTCTTTGAAGTTCAGTGCTTCTCTCTCAAGCAACACGGGGCGGCAAATCAGAGATTTCTTTTCTCTCCTAAATTAGGTCTCTGCTCATTCTTCTCACTTGATTATTGACATCGTAATCAGAACACAATTTGGTAAGTATTTCCAGATATTTCCGAGCAGCACAACACGTAGAGTCTGGGCTTAAGTAAAGAAACAAAGAGAGAAAAATCCCAGCTGCTCTTCTTTTTCCATCATCAGGATTACAATATTTATCTGTTTGGCTCTGCCTTCTGATCCTTATCACAGAGTTCTGCTCCACCACCTAACAAACAGCTGGATGTGGTAAAGAAACAGAACTTTTTTTTCCGCAGTTATTCATCATGGAGGTTGGAAAAAAGTCTTGGTGAAAATGCAAAAGTCCTCCATGGCATTAAGGAGAAAACTGAGCCTTTATAAGGAATCCTTAGTTAATAAGTGGCTGAACTCATCTGAAGGTTTTCCATGTCTCTGTTGCAGCAAGAGGAAGTTTAAAGGAAAGTTGTACAAGGATAGGTACGGAATAATGGGATCAAACTGCGTGGGGAGTACTGCAGGTAGGAGCACCTTTAGCATTCCTGGAAAGGATTCTCTGTGAATATTCCCATGTTCTGGGATCCTCAGCACAGGGAAGACATGGAGCTGCTGGAGAGAGTCCAGAGGAGGCCCCAGAGCTGCTCCAGGGCTGGAGCCCCTCTGGAGCCAGGCTGGGAGAGCTGGGGGTGCTCACCTGGAGAGGAGAAGGCTCCAGGGAGAGCTCAGAGCCCCTTGCAGGGCCTAAAGGGGCTCCAGGAGAGCTGGAGAGGGACTGGGGACAAGGGATGGAGAGGCAGGACCCAGGGAATGGCTTCCCACTGCCAGAGGGCAGGGCTGGATGGGATATTGGGAAGGAATTGTTCCCTGGGAGGGTGGGCAGGCCCTGGCACAGGGTGCCCAGAGCAGCTGGGGCTGCCCCTGGATCCCTGGCAGTGCCCAAGGCCAGGCTGGACGGGGCTGGGAGCAGCCTGGGACAGTGGGAGGTGCCCCTGCCCATGGACTTTTAAAGTCCTTTCCAACCCAAACCACCCTACAATTCTACATAGGCTCAGCATGTCCAGCAATCATTGGAGCATCCCGTTAACCCCAGTGACAACATTCCACATTTGGCAGCCCAGAGGGTTGATTTTGCAGGGCGTGGCCACCACAGGTGTGGAGTGGCCTCGTGGCAACCACAGAGTCCAGAATGGCCGTGGGTTTGTCTCAACCCCCCCTTGAAAATGACCCGATTTCACGCTGTGAGTGATGAGCTGAACAATGCCGCGTTCTCCGTCCCTTCCTGGAGATGATTTTTATCCCAATCCAAACAGAAAAAAAGGATTGCTCCCGTGTGAGTCACGAGGAGTGGGCAGTGTCCAGGGCCTGCCTCTGCCTACCAACAGCAAACAGCAAATCAATGTTCCTGCAGTGGGAGAACTGGTGAGGACTTGCCCCAAAGCCTCCTGTGAACTGGCTGCTAATGATTCATCACAGATATGAGGAATACGTGTCATGGACACAGTTCCTGATCCCCTTATCAGTGAAACACCCAACCACACTGCAGAACCTGTCTGTACCCCTCAGCCTTATTAGAAACGACGTTGTATTTAACGAGAGGGAAGAGCAGAACGCTCTGTTTGTTGTCCTGGGTGGTTACAGCTCGTTGGGCTCGAGGGCTCCAAGGATTCTGCCTTTCTTTGATCATCTTATCACCAGTGGCCCTCTCCAATCTGCCAGCCATGTGCAGCCCTCCCTCCCGCTGGCAGAAACAAGGCAGAGACAAATGGCTTGTGAGGAAAATGCCCTTTTTGAACAGCAGCAATGAAAAGATCTCCCAGCAGAGCCTTTGGTTGCTTTCCAGTGGGAATGACAAATTAAGATGGGGCACAGATAGCACAGCCTCAGATCCATCAGAGCAGAGCCACGGATCACAGCCCGTGTTTCAGCCGGCTCTTCTTTGGGCCTGGCTCTATGAAGCCATTAATTCTTTTGTTTTTCTTATCTATTATTCAGCAATTAAGCAAATTGCAATTGCATGTCTCTCGTGGGAGGAGTAGCTGGTAAAATAGAACCTTGAGCCAAAGGTGCTCAGACAGCAACGTGGAAATATTTTCTTTAATTCCTAACAGAGCCAAATGATCCCAGGTGAAAAAGAAGGATTTTCTGTGGGAGAAAAATTTTAGCTTGGGCAAAATAAATATATTTTAAATAATTGTATGAAAAAGATTTGTTTAAGTGCTTATCTCTGTCTGAAGGACTTGCCACAGAGATATCAAATTTATTTTACATTGGCCAAATTATACCAGTGCAAGCTCATTAATATTCATATAGATCAAGAGCCAAACTGGGTTATTCCTCCTTGCACATCACTGATCTCAAAAAACCCCTCAATCAGATGGACTACTCCAAGGCACCTTTGCACTCACTTTGAAATGATTTGAAATTAGGTTAAATTACCCCAGAGCTGTGATTTGCTTCCATCAGTTTTGACTTATGAGTCTAATCAGTTTGAACTTAGCAGTAGAAAAGTTTATCTTTCTATTTTTTGCTGGATTTATTGGAACTCTTTGCTTATTTTTCTTTTCTCTTTTGGGGTGTCCATGTCGAATACATTTAAAAAAACAACAGAAAACAGAAGTGTTAAGAGCAAATCCAGCACAGTCTGAGAAATTAGCGATGATGGTGATATGGGAAAATCACCTGGAATTCAGAGCTGCTGAGAAATGACAATGAGACAGAACCACCTCAAACACTTTCCATCAGCAGGAACAGCTTTCCTTTGTTCCTGTATAGAATCCCAGGATTCTGGGAAGGGACCTTAAAACCCATCCCGTTCCACCCCATTCCATGGGCAGGGACACCTTGCTCTATCCCAGGTTGCTCCAACCTGGCCTTGGACACTGCCAGGGATGGGGAGCCCACAGCCTGTGCCAGTTTTTCACCCTTAAATGAGCAGGTTCTCCTTAGTTTTACCCCAAAAGATTAAATCATGCAGAGAAGACATTGGAAAAATTGAAGAAATGCATAGAAATGCTCTAAAGGATCTTCAAAAATGGTTTTTTTCTGATCGTTAAAGATGAGAAAACACAGACTGGCACAAATATTTAAATTATTTTTGCTCTAGTCAAGGGAGACAGAGGTGTAGCCACGCAATTAAACGCTGCCCCAACTTGCTCAGCAGCAACACTTTAGAAATTGAAAATGTGCTTTTTGGCACATGCAGCTGCCCACAACTGCAGGAGTCAACCTGGGAGAGAGCCTGGGTGTGCATGCAAACAGATGATTCACTCAAAAGGGATGCTTCCCAAAAAAACGTACCCAAAGTGGAGCGATGTTCCCAAATCCAGCCCTCCCGGGCAGCTGGAGAGGTTTAGGGAACGGGAATTTGTCCCTGTGATGTCCGAGGGACGCTTTATGTAACTGGGATGATGGACAACAGGATATCACATCCCTCCGGGTTTGCTTTTGGAGCTGGAATAAGAATTTGTAGGAGGAATAGACACAACAGGGCAGGTGGAACCGTGCCAGGCTGGGTCAAGGAGGATATTGTGTCTGAAGGAGCAAGGAATGCGATACAATATAGAGCTTGGCAAGAGAGGGAGAAATGGCTTGGATTGAAATAAAAGATAAAAAAGACCAAAGGAGGAGGATAGGGAACTATTGTAGCCCATCTGGAGGAAATCGAAAAGCAGCCAGGAATATTGATGCAGATGGAAAAGCCTCGTGTTGGCAAAGGGATGTGGTGAGGAGAGCTGGGATGGTGCACGAGGCACAGGGCTCTCCCACCTACTGGATTTCACTTATTCCTTGATTTTTTTAGGCTTTTGGAAAAGTTTCTGACCCACAACCAACGTTTCTCCTGCTCTCTGCAGCTCCAGAGGCCACCAGCCCAGAGGACATCGGGCCCTCCTCCTCCTCCTTGGCCCTGCCCTGAGGTCACCCCAGTGATCCAGATCCAGCTTAAAACAACTCCTCTGGGTGAAACTTTAAAAAAAAGTGAATTCCCCAGGATGGTTCAAAGGAGGTGGAAAAGGGAAGGAGCAGCCAGGGATGGAGGTGGTGGGATCACCTTTCTGTGGGGCTGTGGGTGATGCTCATCTAATCCCATTGAAAGTACAACATAGCATTTTTCCAGAGGAACAGGATCCAACAGGATTCCCCTCCCTGCTCCCTCCTGGACATCTGGAGGCAATATGGGAGGGGAGGTCAGTGGCCCCACACAGGGGGGAAAAAATTCATTTAAAAATACATGAATAAAGTCCCAACATGTAAAGGGATGTAGCACAGAAGATGCTACAATTTCATTAAAAGGAACTCTGCATTTGGAGCTTTGGCAGCTTCAAAGCCCTGGCCCTGCTCTGTTTTGGGGAGAAAAAAGCCCCCCTGGGGTCACCTCCGTGCTGTGGTCAGGTTGGCCGGGCCTCCAGAGCAGCAGGTGCCAGAGGCTCCCACACGTTCCTGGCTCCTCTGGTTGGGCTGGAGTAGACTGGGAAGAGTTCTGAGTCCTGGAGCAAACAGAGCTGTGGGACTGAGCATGGCAAAGCCAACGAGCTGAGCAGGAATGGGATGGGGATGGGTGCCCAGAGAAGCTGTGGGTGCCCTTGGATCCCTGGGAGTGTCCAAGGCCAGGTTGGACAGGGCTTGGAGCAGCCTGGGACAGTGGGAGGTGTCCCATGGCAGGGGTGGAATGGGATCATCTTTAAGACACCTTCTAATCCAAATCTCCCCTGGCCCAGCCTGAGGCCGTTCCCTCTCCTCCTGTCCCTGTTCCCTGGGAGCAGAGCCCGACCCCCCCGGCTGCCCCCTCCTGTCAGGGAGTTGTGCAGAGCCACAAGGTCCCCCCTGAGCCTCCTTTGCTCCAGGCTGAGCCCCTTTCCCAGCTCCCTCGTAACAGTTCCTCCTCATCATCTTCGTGGTCATAGGAAAATATATCCTGCACAGACACTGAAAACGAGCACCATCAAAAAAAGGTGCCTGGATCACCCACGGGACATCTCCTGACTGAGATGGCAACACTGCATGAGGTGACAGTGAGAACTGGCACTTAAAAATTAATTTGTCCGATTTCCAGACAAATTGGTTCCATTTTCAAATGGAAAAAAAACCCCACAAGTTTTAAAGGATGGAAAGAAGCTGACACGGGCACGGGAAGGCAGCGAAGCTGCAGATGTGCTTCCCATCAGCATCAGGTCAGACCCTCTCCAAAAGAGCCTTGAAATTCCCGAAACATCACGGGCAGGTGCTGCAGATGCACTGAAAATCCTCAGCTCTGACTGGCACGAGGTCAGCAGATAAAACCAGGGAGAGCATCCAGAAGGAGACACCCCAGGAAGGGAGCAGGAGCAGGGGGGAAGGGCTGTTTGTGTTTGGGAACAAGGCTGGCACAAAGGTCACCAGCAAAAATTGGCCAAAGGCATCTGGGACAGGAGGACAAGCCTCGAAGACATGGGGGGCTGGGATATTTATCCAAAAGAATGGATGCTGGGAGAAAAGCTGGATGGGGTGGGCCTTGCAAAACCAGGGGCTTGGCTTTCCTGAGCCGTGAGGGAACCTCAGCCCTCATGGCCCAGCCCCTCATTCCTGTGTTTCCATGGTCCTGGCAACAAAGAGCAGGACAAAGAAAAAAAAAATTGCACATACAAATAAAATAAAATCATCTACACGCAAAAAAAATAAAATCATCCACGCAAATAAAATAAAATCATACAGATAAAAAAAAATCACACGGATGAAAAAATTATACATACAGATAAAATAAAACCATGCACACAAATAAAAATATCATACACCATCCCAAGGCAACCCTAATGCAGAGCTGGGGTGTGGAAAACTTTGGGGAAGTCCAGTCCAAGCCTGTGTGTGGATGGAAACCACGAGCTGGGGCAGAGCAGCGGCTGGCGCGGCTTTGGGCGCAGTTTATGATTATGGGGGAGGAGGATGGGGTTTATTTCTGTCTTGTCTTGGCTGTGTTTGGTGTTGTGGGTTTTGGACTGCCCTGTTCCCAGGAGCTCCAAACTGCTTATTTGGGGTTTTGTCAGCCGGGGCAACACCTTCTTTAAGAAATGCCTTTGGAAAGCAGAGCCAATCCATTCCTCAATCCCGAATATGAGCTGACACCACAAAGCCAGGACTGCTCCATAATATTCAGGAGTTTGCTCCTAACGCCGCAAGGAAAGGTCTGGTGGGGGTTTCCCAGCTGGGAATCCACAACAAGGAAAGGCCCTGGGTCAAAACTTGAATTTTGACAGGGGCAATCCCATGCAGCTCTAAACTCCGTCATTAGGAATTTTTGTTCCTCATCATGGTGGATGCCCTGTTCCCTTCCCTTCGCTCGCTGGTAACCAAACCATGCCAGTGCCAGGGAAGTTTGCTGCTGCTTTACCCCCTCATCCACCTGCCAGGTGAGTTGTCACATGCAGTTACTTAATGTTTTAATAATATTTTAGATCATCTGGTAAGAGGTGCCGTAACAGTGCAAAATGCTGCTGCTGATGGGCAGAAAGCTTGAAATGCCCATTCCACGAGGAATCGCTGCCAACAACAAGGAAAAATCCGCCTTTGTAAGATGGAAATACCTCCTGAATTTCCTTGCTGGAGGTGCAAATCATCCCTGCAGTGCCTGTGCTGAGGGGCTGGAGTGTGTTCAGGGCAGGGAACAGAGCTGGGGAAGGGCTGGAGGCCCAGGAGAGGCCGAGGGAGCCGGGAAAGGGCTGGAGCCCCAGGAGAGGCCGAGGGAGCCGGGAAAGGGCTGGAGGCCCAGGAGAGGCCGAGGGAGCCGGGAAGGGGCTGGAGGCCCAGGAGAGGCTGAGGGAGCCGGGAAGGGGCTGGAGGCCCAGGAGAGGCTGAGGGAGCCGGGAAGGGGCTGGAGGCCCAGGAGAGGCTGAGGGAGCCGGGAAAGGGCTGGAGGCCCAGGAGAGGCTGAGGGAGCCGGGAAGGGGCTGGAGCCTCAGGAGAGGCTGAGGGAGCCGGGAAAGGGCTGGAGGCCCAGGAGAGGCTGAGGGAGCCAGGAAAGGGCTGGAGGCCCAGGAGAGGCTGAGGGAGCCGGGAAGGGGCTGGAGCCCCAGGAGCGGCTGAGGGAGCCGGGAAGGGGCTGGAGGCCCAGGAGAGGCTGAGGGAGCTGGGAAGGGGCTGCAGCCCCAGGAGAGGCTGAGGGAGCTGGGAAAGGGGCTCAGCCTGGAGCAAAGGAGGCTCAGGGGGGACCTTGTGGCTCTGCACAACTCCCTGACAGGAGGGGGCAGCCGGGGGGGGTCGGGCTCTGCTCGCAGGGCCCGAGGAGGCAGCTCAGAGCCGGAGCTCTCCTGCTGTCCGTGCTCGGCTGGGAGGGATGGATCCAAACCCTGCGGTTACTGCCCGGCCTCTGGAAAAAGTCCCGAATCTCTCTGTCCCTCAGGCTCCCCCTGCTTTAGAACCTGCCTGTGACACACCACCGGACTCTTCTCCGAGCCTGCAGTTGTGGCTCAGGCGGCACTGCCAGAGGTCACAGGGAATATTGCCCCGGTCAGCACTGATTAAACATTGATAAGGGCCCTCTGCTGCTCTGCTTCCCAGCATCAGCAAGGCAAAAACGTCTATTAACACTCACAAGGGTGACAGCAACCTCTGGGGATGTGCAAAGCCCCACCATTGGTTTATAAAGGGAAAATTCGGATGTGCATGAAAAAAAAAGCCATTAATGCAAATGCAATTTGCATTTCCGTGCAAATCATCCCTTAACCCGACTTGAAAAAGATCTGCACCCCCTCTGCTGGGCTGCTCCTGATGTGCAAACATTTACCCGAAGGCAAATGCTCGAGGGAGAGCCCGGGAGTGGCTCTGAGCGTCCTGGAGAGGAGGAGGAGGAGGAGGAACTTTGCTCCTCGCTCTCCTGCGCTGGAGCCAGGCAGGAGCAGAGGGGCTGGGAATGTTCCCAGGAGGAGCAGTGTCCGCATCAAGAGTTACTGTGCCCCCACACCACGGACAGCTGGCAAAAGGTTCAGAGAAGTGGGAACAGATCCCTGAAATAAAGATGGATGAGAAAAGCTCGGAAGTGTTGGCTTTGCTGCGTACAGAAAATGCAAGAATACAGACAGTAAAAATCCCCCCCGGTTGTTCTGCATGAGACCATTATCCACTGTTTTCCATGTCCACGAGGAATAAAAGTAGAAGGAATCAGTTCAGTTCCCAGCAAGAGGGATTTCTTTCAGATACTTAGAAAAAACAAGGTAATTATACCCAGGCTGCATTGCTGTCAGATACCCCAGAGTCTCCTCCTGATGGAGAACAAACCAGAAGGATGGCCATGGAAAAGAAGGCAATGTTTCCCTAACAAACCCTTCCCATTTTATTTGAAATTCAAAGCCAAATTTTTGATTTTGCTTTTAAGATTGAGAATTAAAAATGGGTGAAACCAGGTTTTGCTGAATTGTTTGTGCTAGCAATCTAGTAGAAGTATAAAATAGTATAAAGTCTCATTTCCACTGGCAAGTATTTTTCTCAACTGAAGTAAAAAAAAAAAAAACCAAACCCAAGAATCCTATAAACCTCATCCAGTAAGTCCCACTCTGCTCTCCACACCTCATTTGCCCAGACTCAAACTGGTGTCCTTGGGGTGTCAGTGGCATCACCTGGTGTGACCCACATGGGATCCCGCTGTCCCCACCCCAACCCAGCCCCAGCATTTCCTCACTGCTGCCTTGTCCTTGACTTTTTGCTCCAAATTATTCCATCCACAACAGCTGAAAGGGAAGCTCTCAATGTGTTTCTTTCCCATGTTTTGAATATTTGTGCTTTTTTCTCCCTATTTAAATCCAATTACCTTTTGGGGTTTTTCCCCCAGTCCTCACACATTAAATATTCCAGACCACGTGGGTGAGGCCACAGAACGGTGCCATGTCCTGTCCCAAAGATGTGCTAGAGAAGGGAAAAGCTGGGATGTGGCTGAGCCTGTCCCAGGAGCTCCGAATATGCAGGAAAGGGAGGTGGAGTTGGCTGGAAACAAGCTGAGCTTGGCCAGCCAAACCTTCACAAACTCCAGCTCTGATTAAACAGCCCAGGCAACACTCTGGGATGTTTTAGGTCATTTTTTCATGCATTAAAATGGTGATTATTTTTCCAAGTAGATACACAGCAGTCATAGTCGAGCTAGAATTGTTGGCATTTTAAACTGAGCTAAGAGAAATCACCCTCTACACCCACAAAGTGTTTGGAAGCTCTCACTTGCCTCTTCAGTGACACTCATGTGACACTTTAATGACACTTGAAGCTTGTATTTCAACCCAGCCTCTAATGCAGATCATAACAACAGGAATATTTGGGGGCTCACACAGTGACACAACTCCCTCTGAACATTTACAGCCTCTCCTAGCAAATGTCTTTGTTAGAAGGAAGAAACGAAGCTCTTTTGTTTGCTGGGCTGAGGAGCCCTGGGCTGCTGACAGATGTGCAGCTGAAGTGCTGTTCTGCTCCGCAGAAGTTATTATGTGCAAGAAAACAGCCCTGGGTGATGAATCACAACTGTCAGGGACGATGACAAAAATAATTGAGCTCACATTTGGGCTCGGGTGCATCTGCAGGAAAGCTGCGCAGAAGAAACACAACGCAGCGCCCTCGGATGTTTGGCTGCTCTCAGGGAGTGGGGCTCAGGTAGGACCAGGGGCTGTGGCAGAGCAGGGATCAGCCAGGCTTCCCTGGGGGGAGCAGGATTGCTCCATGAGATGGGAATAAGGCAATCTCCTGCCCACGATCCCAGCTCTCAGGTGAGGCAGTGCCCGTGGAGAGATCAAACCGCTGCCAGGGCACTGAGCTGTGACCACACAGACTGCTGGGGTGGGACAGCAGCCCCTGGAAACACCAGGGGAGTTCGGTGAACACTTTAAGGATCACAGGATCAGCTGAGTGGGAAGGGACCCCCAGGATCATGGATCCAGCTCCTGGCCCTGCCCAGACACCCCAACAATCCCACCCTGGGCATCCCTGGCAGCACTGCCCAACGCTCCTGGAGCTCTGGCAGCCTCGGGGCTGTGCCCAGTCCCTGGGGAGCCTGGGCAGTGCCCAGCACCCTCTGGGGGAAGAACCTTTCCCAATATCCAACCTAAACCCCTCCTGATGCAGCTCCAGACGTTCCCTCATGTCTTGTTCCTGTCACAGAGAGCAGAGATCAGTGTCTGCCTTTCCTCTTGTGAGGAAGTTGTAGGATGCAGCCCCCCATTCCCAGGCATGGCTGCTGACGTGCTTCCCATGCCATTCCACAGCTCGGGAAGCAGAATTCCACATGCACCAACAAACCTCCTGCATGGCAGCATTTGAAGTGCAGACTTAAAAATGGGGATGCTGCAGGTAACCCTGGCATGAGTCAGATCAGAAGGGAAACATCACCCAGGATTCAGTGGTCGGGGAAAAGGAAAAAAGTCCTAAAATCATAGAGTGGTTTGGGATGGAAGGGACCTTAAAGCCCAGCCAATGCCACCCCTGCCATGGGCAGGGACACCTTCCACTGTCCCAGGCTGCTCCCAGCCCTGTCCAGCCTGGCCTTGGGCACTGCCAGGGATCCAGGGGCAGCCACAGCTGCTCTGGGCACCCTGTGCCAGGGCCTGCCCACCCTCCCAGGGAACAATTCCTTCCTGGAAATACATACAGACACGCTGGGCTGTAATATCCCATAATCCATTAATCCAAACCCGATGTATGACATGAGCAGCTACATGTGCATGCCTGTATAATTCAATTTGCATCACTTATAAATGCAGCCCTTTGTTGTAGCAACTGCTCCCACATATGTCATGGAAAAACATAAATCAACAAAATAATAGGATTGACTCCCTTTCCAAGCTTTCCTACTACCCCCTCATGAGGAGCTAAGCCCCACAGCAGCTTCCCAAGCGATTTGGGAGGCCCTTTGGCCAGCAAGGTCCTACCATGAAACCTCCAAGGACAGCCTCAAATTAAAGGACAATTTCCCCATTCCACCACCGCTCCAACCTGCTCGGAAGATGCCAAGCAGCCCCCCTAAAGCTCTGATTATTATTTCTTCCAGATGCTCCCCTCATGCAGGGGCTGTCTGGATGCCTTTGATCCATTAAAATTCCAGCTCCGGCCATGGCTGAGGGCTGGATCTCTCCCTTTGCTGCTCCCTTCCCTGTCAACATCCATTATGGAGAGCCCAGCGCTCTCCTGGCCACGGGCACCACCTCCACCAGCAGCAGGATGAAAGGGCTGAGGAATGGGAAGGACAGGAGATGGGGAAGGACGGCAGAACATCTGGGAGAGGTTAAATTTTCATTCATCGTGGCCGCAGCCTGCTGACAACACCTGGAATCCTGCCTCATGCTCAGCTCCTTCCCTTGCAGGGACAGCTTTCCAAGGCTGCTTTTGGGAACGGTGTGAACAGATGGATGGAGCTGGGAGAGCCACCAGGGCAACAGCAAAGTGAAAAGGACGAGGTTCTGATGAATCCTGATGGATTCCTGCTGGATGCAGGCTTTACAAACGAGGCCCCGTGTCGCAGGTGATCGATACCGCAGATCCATCACTCACCCAGCCCTGGGGAGGTGGGAGAGGAGCCGCTTCACGAACAAAGGGAAGCTGCAACACTCCCGGGGGTTTTATTCCTCACACTCCTACTGAGAACCATCCTCTTCCAGCATTTCTGTGCTTGGAGGGAAACACCCTCCCAGATTCCTGGCAAGTGGAATTGCAACCTGTACGTACCCAATAATGGAGCTTAATTCAGCTGCAGCTCCAGCTCTTTTCCTTGACACACTTGCCTTTGCTAATTCCAAGCAATCCAATGTAAAATAGATCCTGCTCCACTGCTGGGCTGATGGAACAGCCTGGAGAAAGCTCCAGAAAGCCACAGGGCAGATGGCTGCAGCGTTATTTTTTTTCCAGGTGTTTCATTAATCCAAGAGAAAGCAAGGAGATTTAGTGGCTTTTTAAACAGTTCCTTCAGATGTTCCCTAAAAATCAAGCAGCGCTTCAAAACGAGCAGTGACTCCTGGATTGCAGCTAGCTGTCATCCCCAAAATCTGCTTAAAGGTCCGGGAAGCGTCCTTCTGGGGAGGAATCAAAAGATGACAGGAGAACGTTTCTCAACCTAGTTCGATTCCGCGGGAATTGTAAATAATCCAGACATTTTTGGTATCTTTGGGCTCAGGGAACTCACTGATAAAGCCAAATCACTTCTCTGACTGTGGCCAAGTACATTCTCCGTGTCTGGCTTTTCCTAGGGATATTCAGGAATGACCTTTAAGATTTCAGGCTGTATTTCTGTGACCTAGAAAAATCAAGGTAGAGGAGGGACTTGACACATTTGCTCTTTGCAGCAGAACGCTGTGGCTGTTTCGTGCTGGGCTCTCCCAGAGTCATTCAGAATCAGATATTTATTCAGAACTGCCTTTTTTCCTCCCCAAACTTCACCAAAAATAAAACATATTTCAGCCTCTGAGGATGCTTTCTTTGACTTCCATGCCTTGTCCCAGTGATCAGGAGGTTAACAGCAGCTGTGAAGAGGGGAAAATAAATCCAAGCCCTGTGCATGGATCATCACCACCCCATCAGGATAATCCGCAGGTGCTGGGGAAGAAGGGAGCAGCCTGACATGCCCTGCTGGAGCTTTGGGTTTCTCCTGCCCAGGAACAAAGGATTTCTTGTTTGGTCAGACCTTGCACTGAACTCTTCCACCCCAGAGCAGCCCTGCTGCTCTCCTTCCCACTTTAACCCTTTCCCTGGGGCATCCTCCTTGTGCAGGGACTCAGCCCCACTCTGGAAGCAGGGAGGGATTTGGTTTCTCACAAAGCATCCGTGGTGGATTTTTCCAGACTCTGCTCCATCCTGCTTGTTATAAACATCCAGGGTCTGATTTGGAGCCTGCAGGAATATCCCACGTGTGTCCCTGCGCAGCCTGGGGTCAGGGGAGGCTTCTTTCCTTCTGCAGAGCTCCCAGGGTGTGGAATTTTCACATCTCCTTGGAAGAATCTTTGCTTTTTGCTTTCTTCCTCCACTCGTGAAAATCAGGCTAAATTCACAGACGTCACTGCCAGCCTGTGGGGTTTTTTTTTTCCCCCTAAGGATGAACCCAACCTGTGCGTTTCCAGCTCTGGTATTTCTGACTATTTACATTCCTACAGCCTCCAAAATCAGCTCCTTGCCCTGTCTGGCAGCACTTCGGGTTGAAATTATAATGCTGGGGAAGCTGGTTAATGTCAGGGGCTGCTCCAGGGCACGGTCCCTGTTTCAGGCCATCCCACTAAATTAAAGTTTGTGGGATTTTAGTCAGAGCCCAAGCCAAGCTCCTTAAGCTTCAGAAAATGAACATGCCACTGTAACCTAAACCAGTTCCCAGGGAAATTCCTCTGACAGCAAAGCTGAGTACAGAAATCCCAACTGATTTTTGGGGAAGTTGTACCTTTCCAGAGCTGGAGCTCCCAGGCACTTTGTGCTCCTCATCCAGCCTCTCCAGCTCCCAAAAAAGTCACAAAATCCCACTGGAAGAGGATTCTGTGAGTCTGCCCTGCACTGTACCTGCTGCTATTCCCAACCTGCAGCACAAAATGTTTTCCATTCCTGGGCTGCAAGTAGAATATCCAGGAATTCTTGTGCTGCTGGAGATGGGAATGCACGGGTTTTATTTCCCAAATTATCTGAATTAAATGCATAATTCCTGGCTGATTAGAGGCACGTGAAGTGAGGAAAGGAAATCGTGCTACTGACAGCAAGGGGTGAGCAGGGCTTGGGAAGGAGACTCCCAGGGGGAAAGGCTTCATTTTATTCCAGAGTGCAAAGGAGCACATGATAGATTTAGTGTCTGATTATTACAAATTAACCATGAATTGAAAGCCAGACAGTTTCCTGTTCACGGGGAGGAGATGGAATATTAAGCACTCCATGCAATTATGAGGAATTGTTTCCATTTGGCATAAATCATTCTCCAGCCCCCATTATCTGCCTGGAAAAAGCACAAGTGTCTTGGCTTCTCCACATAAATAACTTCCTTGAAAATTCTTCTTGCAGGGTCTGTGAGCGATGGCCTAATCCTGTTATAAGATTTTAATGCCAAATTACACATCCAGCCTGGAACGATACCATTTAAACTCCTTCCCAGACGAGCAGCACAATCCCAATTTTTTCATTGCAGACATTTTTTTCCCTGATGTCCCTTCCACAGGCAGGGCTGTCAGTGGCAGACAGTGCCAGCAGCATTCCATGGACAACGCTCCTGGAGCATCAAACTGCCCTCAGCTACTCCTGATTGTGTTTTGCTCTGGGATCTGAAGGATCGAGTAACTCACCCCCAGGCACGGGAGGGACTTCGCTAAAGGGCGATTTCTGTGTTTCCTTTGCAAAAAAAAAAAGCCAAAATGTTCTTCATTGCAGACCCATTCAGGAATAGCAATGGATCGGAGAGGGAAACTTTTAAAACTGATAATGGAATTTTGAATAGCTGCTCTTGGGTAAAGGGTAAAGGCAGTAAGATAAAACTGATAGCCCTGACTTGGTCTAACTATTGTGCCATGACCTAACCTACCTTTACATTTGTTGCTAGCAAATTATTTTTGTCATATTTGGCTATTTAGCACAACAAACTTTGATTTCCAAGTGAGAAAACTCACAGAAATCAGTTTGCTTTACAGACAATAATAATATTGTAATTCATTAATTAAATATAACTGTGCATAATCAGTAATATCTGAAAGATACAGCTACAGAAGAGCTGCTTCACCAGCAGACCTGATCATTTTCAATTACGCCTTAAAATAAATATGATTTAATAAATAAAACAAATAAGATCCCTAACTTTTAAAAACTTTTGTGCCATAATTAAAAATAAAACACAGCCAAATGTATAAAAATTGGATATAGATTTCTCTAAACGTGGCTGAGGAGCTGCTTAAACCTAGTCCTAGTGTTAGCTGGGACAGGATGAGCGGCAGTTTCCCAGCTCCCTGGCTTCCCATGGATTTCTGTTACACCAATCCAAAGCTCAGCTTTCACAGAAGGTTATAAATCTCCTCAGCAAAGGCAAAACGCTCCCAGATCGGCCACGGGAAGGTGGAGCCGGATCAGTTCGGGGGATCTGTGCGGTGACAGGCGAGGGACCGTGACAAAGGGGTTCCTTTGGTCCCACGCTGATGGAAACCACTGGAAATTCTCCTGATTGCTCCCAAATTCCTGGTGCAGGAGGGGAGTGACAGCTCTGGCTTTAATCAAGAGACCGGGGCTGCCACGGCGAGCTCGATCAAAAGCGATGGAGATCTGAGCTGCCAGAGGGCAGGCTTGGATTAGGGACTGGGAGGGAATTCCTGGCTGGGAAGGTGGGCAGGCCCTGGCACAGGGTGCCCAGAGCAGCTGGGGATGCCCCTGGATCCCTGGCAGTGCCCAGCCTGGGGTAGTGGAAGGTGTCCCTGCCCGTGGCAGGGATGAAATGGGCTGGGCTGGGCTTTAGGGTCCCTCGCAAGCCCGTCTGGGATTCTTGCCTCTGATAATGCCAATTAAAGCCACCGAGGCAGCTGCAGCTCGCCTGGATGCAGAGCCCTGACAGCACAAACAGCTCGGAGGGACACGGGGTGAAGGCAGAGCCTCTCCTTCCCCACGGGAAGCATCCGAGCCCGGCTGTGGCAGCAGGGGAGCGCCGAGGGAGCTGGGAATGGGGGGCTGCCCCAACATTCCGGGGTTCAGCTGCCAGGACCCTGCCCTGCCCTGCGGGACGGGAACGAGGGACCCTCCCCGCTCCCAGCTCCACATCTGGGCACAGCCTGGCTCCCGCCTCAACCCATCTTCCTTCAGCTGCCGGCTGCAGAAATGAAAGGGCTGTGCTTTGTTATTTCCTGCTGAGCACGGGCAGATGTGGCAGGAGCTGAGTGATCTTGAAGGTCCCTTCCAACACGGACCGTGCTGGGATTCCTTTTTATCCTGCCCTCCTTGAGAGCCAGAGGTGAATCCCCCAAAAGAGAGGCCCGGAGCTGGCACTGCTCCGTCAGCTGAGCCAGTAACACCAATTAGGGCCCAGTCACTGCAACATAAATTCATTAAAACATATCTCCCGTGGGGTAGAATCTGGGTTTGCCAGCAAAAAAAAAAAAAAAGGGTAAAAATAAAATTTTAAATTTTTCCTTTTTTTTTTTTCTTTTTAGCCTTACACAGGAAGGAAAAAGTTACTGGGAACTTCAGGTTTTCTTCTTTAAGAAATTAAAGCTGTCGTGGTAAATCAAAACCACATACATTGAATTAAACTGTTAAATGTTAAAAGTGAATCAAAATCTTGGAGTTAAAGGCTTAATAAAACCAACTTGTACCGAGAGCAGCAGCTGAGTAACAGAGTTTGTGGCAGGTTTGTGTCCACGGCCCCAGCTTCCCACCCAAGACATCACCCTGAGCCCTCTTCCCAGCGCCTCCTCCAACACCAGCCCTTCCCTTCCAGCATCCTTTGACCCTGCTCAGCTTTGCTTCCACATTAAAATTCACGGATGAGGGGAGGGAGCCTGTGAAGGATTCCAGGAGTGTTACCAAGTCCCCACCCACGGCACTTCCAAGCGTTGCCTGGTGCCAGGAGGTTTTAGATCAGTTTTGGGATTATTTTCCTTGCACTTCATCCAAGCCAGGCTGTCTCCAAAACTGGAGCAAGGGGAGAAAAGACATGGAGCCAGTGGGGATGGAGAGGATTTGCCACCAAGAGCCTGAAGGGTCTTGCCAGGATGATTTTATTCCATTCATCTCCAGCTGGAGTATGGCAACCCCTCAACCCCAGAACAGCAAACTGGCTGCTCTCACCCCATTTAATGCAGATTTCCCAGCCCTCTGGGTTAAGCTGAAATGGCACATCAGCACATTAATTGGTTGTGTTGGAATTTCCCTTCACCTTTATTTTCACTGCGGGTAAGGATATTATCTCCTATAATAACATTGAATTTTGAGATGTTTTTAAGCCACGTGTGAGGCTCCGTGACAAACCCTGATCCCTCCTGTGAGCACCCAGCAGCAGCTCCAGAGCCCTTTCTGTCCTGCCAGACACAAACTCCTTGGAGAAAGGGGAAGATGCTGCCACCTTGGTCTCTACTCTTGATTTACTCTGCATTTTATTTATTGTCTTTTTAGGATCACAGCCTGGTAGCTCCTACCCTCCACTTGCTGTCACCCCAAAAGCAATTCCCGTGCTCTGAGGGGTTCCTTCGGGTTTTACACAGGACAATTTTGGGACAGCCCATTCCTGCAGGATTTATGGAATGGTTCCTACATTTCCAATCCCCACAAATTAACTCAACTAAATCAAATCACTCTGGCTCCAGCTTTGGAGATGAGATTTTCCTTAGCAAAGCACCCAGTGTTTTCCTGCGTGTTGCCACTGGAAAATCCAGCTTTCCCTTTCATTTGAGGCTTGCAGGAATGAATAAAGCTTCACTTAAAAATCAATTTAGAACGGCAGGCAAACCGTGCTGGATTCAGCACCGAATACCTGCCCTGAGGAGATGCTTCTCCTTGTCCCCACTCCTGCATTTTGCCTTTCATTTCACTAATTAATCAGAGTGGCCACTCTGCCCGCCCGGCTCCTCCTGGGGAAACTCCTGGGATGAACGGGAATGGCTGTGGAGGGATCCGGGTGTTTCTTTCTTTCCCATTGTGTTCTCCTTCCTCCCTGGCTGCCAGCTGATCGCAGGGAGTGGAATGTGCTCTTTAATTTCTCTGCAGTGGCTCCAGCAGCTCTGCCCTGTCACTGCCATCGGTCACAGCCCCTCAGAGCTGGATAATCCTCCCAGATCGCATTCCCGGGCGTGCCTGCAGTGCTGGGAACAAAGCTCAAGCCCCAAGAAGTGTCCGGAGGAAGCGACTGCCAGGCAAGGAGCACCAGGAACGGGGAATTCAGGCTGACATTAACCCACAAATAAACATTAAAATTGTGCTGGTGCCTTTTGTGCCTCTGAGCTAGGGATGAACCTCCCCCTGCCTGCCCTGAGCTGGGCACGAGGTTTGGCTCGGCCGGGGGCGGGAGGAGAGGCTCTTGTGCCTCATTGCAGAGGGAAGGAGCGGTGTGAGCACAAATTCCACATGGGAATATCCTGGGCAGAGTTGATCCACAGCACAGAACCCAAGGGGAGAACAGTCCAAGCGAAAGCTGACCCCAGCACACAGAACCTGCCCTCTCCAAAAGCTGCCTGGAGAAGCTGTGGCTGCCCCTGGATCCCTGGAAGTGTCCAAGCCCAAGGAACCGGATGACTTTTCGATTCCCTTCCATCCCAACTCATTCCAGGGCTCTGCCCTCACACCCTTGGTTGTGCTTCCAGGACAGTTTAACTCTTCAATCCTCAACAACACATTAAATACTGCTCCATTATTCACTCTGCATCTCCTCTAACCTTTAATTCCTCCTCTCGTGACCCCTGGAAGCAGGAAAATTGGCATCTGCTCCTTGTGGGAATGGAGCTCGTGATCCATCACAGGGTTTTAGCCCAGGAATGACGAGGGGAAGAGCCCTCACCAACCACCACGGGGTAATGACAGACAGCTGCTGGGGTAACGAGAGCCCCATCAATAATGCATTTCATCTCCCTGCTGCCATTAATCAGGAGAAATTAGCAGGGCTTTAACGTGGCACTAACACACATTTCCTGGCGCATAAATTGTCGTTTAGCAGCGAACGCGCCGCGGTTTTACCTCACAGCTGCCCTGGCTCTGCGGGCACACGGGAACCATCAGAGCCGCAGCATCCAGCAGGGGTGGGAGAAGAGCTGGAAAGATTTCAAAGGGAGCTCGGAGACTCATCTGCCCAGCTTGGGTTGGTCCCCCACCCTCTCTCCAGGTTATTCAGGGCTGTCCTGACTTCAGGACAAAATATCTGTAGGAGATTTGCTGGTTCTCCTTTTTTATTATCCATGAGAAGCATGTGGTTGTTCAAACTACTGCACCCAAATACACTGAAAAAGCAACGTTCTCTCCACCCAGGGGCTGGTTAAACACAGATAAAAAGCTGAAGGAGTTGTAAAACTGCTCTGAACTCACCCATTGCACCAAAAAGTGGTATTTTCACAACCAGCAAGCTCTGCAGAGGAAAGCACTTCTGCATTCTGTGCTCGGAGCTGCTAAACTGGGCAGATTTAAAGGCTCAGAGCCATCTCCTGCGGAAGGGACCCACCTGTGGAAGGTGTTTGGGGTGGGTGGGGGCCTAAAATGCTAATTCACGGTGCCCTGTGGGGTATCAGTAAATTGTTGCTGTCGGGAGAACAGGGAATTATTCTCAGGAAAACAAAATAAAACCTCAAACTGCTTCCCTGTCATGCCCCAAAATCTGGGGCTTTGTAAGATGCCCTGCGGAGCATCCAAGGAGAATTCCTGGTTATCTCCGAGCCATAGGAGATCCCAAACTCCCTGACACTGCTCCACCTTCTCACACTGGTGCTGGCAGAGCCCCCACAGCCTCCCGGGCTCCACTTCCAGGCAAACCTTCCAACATTTAGGGCTGTTCACACCAGCAAAACTGAGCGGCCTGGCCTCGGGATTTCGAGATCATTCCTTAAGTTATTTTTTTATTTAAATTTTAACAAAAGGAAGAGGGGAAAAAAAGAACGCCAAACACGGAGAAAGCGCTTTGCCTCGGGCACCAACCTCATTAAGAATTGCTTCACACCTCTTTCCCATGCTCGGAGTCAAACGAAAGGTTTGTTTGATTTCTTCGCTCTGCAAACAGCCCTCATAAAACCCGTGCCGTTCTCTCACCTCCCTTTCAAGTGCTATCTTTTTGTCCTCGGATGCTCTAAATTATTCACGTGTTTTCCAGCGTGCCCGAGATAAAAGAGATCTCTGGGTACCTTTGATCGCCCTCCCAGTCGGATGTGGAGCCGCGGGACACCCGCGGTGGGAAAAGGAGCAGGAGGAAGGAGCCTTGCGGCCACCCCTGGCCACCAGGATTTTCAGGCAGCGCTTTGAAGTCACCCAAGCTCGTGGCCAGGCTCTGGGAGAGGTCACGCTCAGTGCTGGGAAAAACAGGGTTATAAATGGGAGTGAACAGCTCGTGAATGGGTTACGCGGGCAGCGCAGCACCTGGGATACTGATCCTCGGCGCTGGGAGCTGCTCCCAGGAGTTACAAACCTTTTATCGCCTTGTTTCACCGTGAACCAGGTCTTCTCTACTTCATTAACTCCTCTGAACTGTTCTTAAACCTGGCTTTAATAGGAAATGTCGCTGGTTTTTGATTTGGCTTCTCACACATCACCTGGTGAAAAGCCGAGGAGATTTCTTAGGGGGAGGTTTAGGCGGGGTTTAAACCGGATTTTAGGGGAAATTTCGTCATGGAGAGGGTTCTCCAGCCCTGGCACAGCTGCCCGGGGCAGGGGTGGAATCCCCATCCCTGCAGGGATTTAAAAGCCCTGTGGATGTGGCACTTGGGGACGTGGGGCAGTGGTGGCCTTGGCACTGCTGAGGGAACTCGATGGTCCTAAAGGTCTTTTCCCACCTAAACAATTCCGTGATTTTGTCGTTCCACAGACTGTTAAAAGCGGAACGAAACCCTTTTGGCAGCTGACACTCCAAGAAGGAGCTCCTGAGAGCGGGGAGCATCCATCCATCCCTCCCTCCTTCCCTCCCTCCTGCCGGGAGCAGCGGCGTGTCCCAGGCAGGGCCACAGGGCCATCTAGAGGGGCGAGAGAGGGAGAAGGAGAAGGAAAAGGAG
>VXBT01012507.1:306961-381923 GCA_013400235.1 Oriolus oriolus
AGAAGGAAAAGGAGAAGAAGGAGGAGGAGGAGAAGAAGGAGGAGGAGGAGAAGGAGGAGGAGGAGAAGGAGTTTTCCCAGCCTCGGGCAGCCCCGGTGGCACCCGCAGCACCCGGAGAGGTTCCAGCCCTCTCCTGGAATCTCAGCGACTAAACCAGAGCCAGGTCCCGAGGGAAGCCGCGGCTGGGAGGTTTTCCCACAGGTACTGGATAATGTCCCTGAATGGCGCCCCGCGGGACGCAGGGTGGGAGCAGCTGTGCCCGGGACGGGTTCCACAGAGCGAAGGGCGCAGATAAGAGCTCATAAAGAGACGTGGAATTTCAAGTTCAGTTCCTTGTCCCATCTCCCTGTGCAGGAGAAAATCCGGAGCTGGATTTTCCCTGGAAAAGGTGCGGGGCGTCGGTAGCCGGGGATGATTTCCATAGGATCAAAGGGATCTCAGCTGCTCCTGGCTGAGCACAGATCCCAGCTTCCCTCGGCTGTGGATTGTTGGCATTCCTGGCTGGGAACCGTTCCTGGAGAGCCCCATCCAAGGTGTCCTTCCCTCCTGCAGGGCCCTGACCTGCTCAGAGCTGGCTCCTGCTCTGTTTATTCCTCTTTCCAGAGGTACAGGCCCAGCTCAGGATGCAGCTCAGCCCCTGCTCCTCACCCTGTCCAAGGTGTCACAGCCCAGCAGAGGTGAGAAAACAAAACACAACAACTCTTCAAGTATTCCTAATGCGGGAATTTTCTTAGAAAAGTGAATTTATCGGTGAATTCTGAGGCCCCTGCCTTGCTTCAGAAACAGTGCAACACTTCCACAGCACGATCCTCATCGGCTCTTTGCCTTCCCAAGAGGATCTCAGGCACATCCCACTGGTGGTTTGAAACCAGGAAGATCAGCAGTGACTGAAGGAAACCAAGGACAGCAGGAAAAAGGACGATTCTAAACCAAGCCAAACCATCTTTTCCATTTTAAATGCAGCCCCAAATTTGTCCTGATCCGTGAAACTGCTGGGAGCACGCAGGGAACATCAGCCCCGCACGGGCTATAAATAGGGAAGCGTTTGTGTAACAAGTTGCAGAATAATGTCATAAAGCACATTTTTCATCTGCCTGACAGCTCTGCCTCAAATCTGCCCGTGAATCTGAACTCTCTTCCCAATCTCCTCTGGACAGCTGCTTTTTAACCTGCCCCAAGTGGAGCTCTGACTGCCACTGCTGCGCTCCAGGAGGATGGGATCCCCCTCCCAGCCCTGCCAGCATTATCCACATTAACAATTCTGTCAGCAGCATCCCCGCTTGCTCTTTTCCAGCTGCAGGGCTCTGCTGTGTGAGCAGGGCTGTAATTTGTTTTTGTCGGGTAAGTGAGCCCAGATGCTCCAATCCAAACAGGGAACAGCTCTGCTGAGAAAAGGGGGCTATTTTTAAATGGGGTTTCTGACTAATTTGCAGCCAGTCAGTGATGTCACGGGCCTTGAATGGCAGAAAATCCCAAGGCTCCAAACCACGAAACTCTTGCTTTGTGTACCAAAGGGAGGGAGAAGAAAGGGCTCAGGAAATCTGTATTTTTCACATGAGGCTGAAAGGCTTCAGGTTATGAAACAGCAGCCCAAGGGGTTGTGGGGAACTCTGTAGGTTTGGGTTGGAAGGGACCTCAAAGATCATTTAGTTCCAACCCCCTCCTTCAGGTACTGACAAAATCATTTTCATTGTCACCTATTCTCTGACAAAACCAGGATTTTAAGGGTACAAAGCAGTGGTGGGAGAGTGGAACTAAGTGGGGGGTGCTCTCCGTGAACAGTCCCCCTCTCCTGGCCTGCCAACCCCAAATCCTGCTCCTGCTCCAGAGCACAAAGGGATTTCCTGGGCAGGATTTTTCCCGTTTCAGTCTTTTCAGCCTATTTTTTTCAGGAGATCACTCAAGTGGCTGCAGGTCCTTGAAGCTGCGTCTCTGTGGTGGCTCCCAAGCTCCTCCAGTTATCCCAGTGCCACCTCAGCTCTGCAGGGTTGGGATCTCCCTCGGAGCCACAGACATCCCACATTCCTGATGATTTCATGGCTTCAGCAACAAAAACGGGAAGATTTTCCCCTCACTGTGCTGAGGTTCAAGTTCTCCTCCAGGTCTAACTCTTGAGAAGAAAATGTGCTCCCAGTATTCTCTTTTTAAAATATTTCTCCCCCTCCGATTTAGACATTGAATAATTTGAAACAAACCAACACAAGGCTATTTGGGTTTATATTTTATCCATCAAGGAAGGGTTGGTTTGGGTCAAAGTAAAATCCATCAGGAATATCAGAATTCCCTTCTCAGGAGACAAGGATGAACTTTGGGGAGCCATTAACAGAGCTCCCACGAGGAAATAAATATTTAAATTCAATGCGCAACAGCAATATTGCAATGGTTCATCTACATAACTTTATATCTGTTATTTCTTATCTTTTGGAAAAAATGAAATAAAATTTAAAAGTAAATGATAGAAGTGTGTCAGTCACCTCCTGACTTATATAGAACCCAATTCTCCTCCCATTTAAATCACTTCTATTTAGGTAAAGCTTCTACATTTTTGAGTTGATCCCAATTTCTTTGGTTATTAGGGAAAAATCCAACCTAGGAACCCCAGCCAAACCAAGATGTAGCACCTGGGTTGGAGCAGGCCAATTCTCACTGCAGAAAAGGTAAAAAATTGTTCACATTTACCCATCTGAACAGGTCAAAAATAACCTGTGACCATCAGGATTATCCTGGGGAGCTGCACGTGGATTTATAACAACACTGAGCTTCCTTCCATAGCATCTGGTTCTGGCCATAATTTCCAAGAGGATTTTTTCCCCCTGGGTGCAGCACATTAAAATCCACAAATGACAACATTAAAACACTCGGTTTGAGCCTCCCAAGCATGGAAAGACAATGAGGTTGTGGCAGATTTACAGTGGTGAAAGAAAGAGGAGGAATCATGTCATCCATATTCATGGGAGAGATTAATGGATGTGGCACCGGGGGTGGAGGCTTCTCCAGCCCTGTTCTCCTCATTTCCCAATCCTGGCAGTGCCGTTTTCCTGGAAAATGGGAGCAGCTGTAAACAAACCCACGGCTTGATGGATAAAATCCATTTAGCAGCCACTTCTTTCAGGGAATTGTATGTAATGCCCACTCCAGGTGCAGCTGGAAATTCCAAGGCCAGGCTGGGGCTGGGAGCAGCCTGGGACAGCAGGAGGTGTCCCTGCCCATGGCAGGGGTTTAAGGTCCCTCCCAACCCAAACCATTCTGGGATTCAAGAGCTGCCTGGGCTTTAAGAAAGTGTTTCTTACATTCCTGCTTCCTGGGATATGAATTTTTCCAGCGGAGGGAACCAGTCCCAAAACGCCCCGCTGTTAATGAGATGTTTAATTTACACCTCCCGAAGGGAACCGGGGAATCCTCGGGACGGAGCAGCCGCTCCCTCCCTTCCCTCGGCAGCCACGAGATGGCAAAAGAGCTTCGAACATGCGATAAAAACCCTGCAGCTCTGGGGTTTCCCAGCAAAACCCACGGCCAATCCTACCTGGCTGTGTTTCCCAAACTCCCGTGGGGTCAGGGAGGTGATCCGGGTGCTGAGAGTGGCTGTGGCACCTGTGAGGGAAAAGGAAAAACCCAGCCTGGCCTTGGGCACTGCCAGGGATCCAGGGCCTGCCCACCCTCAGGGCCAGGAATTCCCTCCCAATATCCCACTAACCCTTCCCTGTGGCAAATGGGAAGCCATTCCCCTTATCCTGGCACTCCAGGCCCTTCCATGCGTTCAAGGAGCTCTCTGGAAATGCGGTTTTCAGTCTCATTTCTGTCCCTCACCACCAAACCCCAAATTCCCAGTCCCTCAGTGCTGCCTCCAGGCCCGCTCCGCTCGCGCTCCGCGGCTCTGAGGGCTCGCCGAGGGATCATTCCTGGCACATCCCCATTTCCCTGCGTTTCGCCATCATTTCTTCAGCACTTCCTGAGGGAGATGTGCAACAAACTGCTCCTCACACCAGGACAAACCCCTGGTCCCTGGAGGCTGCCGCTAATTAAAACACCGCCTTGGTGCCGCTGTAATTAGTGACGGCGTGCAAACTCCGCAGGGCCCAGCGCGAACAGCGCTTTGCACCGACCCCAGCTGGGTTTCAAACCTCCTTCACAGAAACCACTGGACTTAGGGACCTCATTTCCCGAGGAAAACACGTTTTCCCTGAAATGAAGATTGCTGCTGCTGCCCTTGTGGCAGCAGATTTTTGGCCTCTCTGCTCTCTCATCCCCTGTCGGGAGTTGAGAGCAGCCTGCGAGCTTTGAGCAGCCCGGCGTGTTCCGTGAGCTGCTTGAGGAACCAAAAACAAGGCAAAAACAACGCAAAAAACAACGCAAAAAACAACGCAAAAATTGCAAAAAACCCCGCAAAAAATGCAAAAAACAATGCAAAAAATCCCATGGAAAAACAATGCAAAAAAGCAAAAAAACCCGCAAAAATGCAAAAAACAATGCAAAAACAATGCCAAAAAAAGACACAAAAATTTGCAAAAACCAATGCAAAAAACAACGCAAAAAACAATGCAAAAACAATGCAAAAAGCAAAAAAACCCGCAAAAAAGCAAAAAACAATGCAAAAGCAACGCAAAAAACAATGCAAAAAACCCATGCAAAAACAATGCAAAAAAGCAAAAAAACCCGCAAAAAAGCAAAAAACAATGCAAAAACAACGCAAAAAACAATGCAAAAACCATGCAAAAACACGAGGCACCCCCGTGTTTGAACCTGCAGCCAGAGCCCAGGCCTGCCTTTGATCCCACAGCGGTTCCAAGGCGAGGAGGAATCTCCCAAAATCCCAGGATCTGCTGCCGCCAGGCGGCACCGAGATGTTCCCACTGCCCAGCGCTGGGGAACGGCCTCGCCTCCCTCTCCCAAAATTCACAACTTCGCCATTTCCTCCCTGCTTCTTATGGATTGAGTGGGGGAGAAAGGAAATAATCCCTGCCAGGGGAGCAGGTCCAGGCTTCCCGAGCTGCTGTGCGCAGAAAGGGACATCCCGGGGGATCCGGGGTGCTGCTCATGGAACAATCACCAAAGACATCAGGCAGAGGGGTTCTGTTAAAGGACACGAGCCCACGGCGAAGGAAAATTAACTCTGTGCTCTGGGGGCTTCGTGGGAGAGGGAAAAACACCCTGAATTTTAGCTCAGGACCTGCTGTCCTTCAGCTCCAGTGAAATGGTCCCTTCCTTCCTGACTGATGTTGGGAACAAATGGGATTCCAAGGGAAAAGGGACTTTTTTAGCTGTTACAGAGCTGCCACGCTGAAATAAGGAGGAGGGAAACTCCAGTCTCCTCTGAGACATGAGGCAGCATCCTGGCTTTGCAAATTCCCTGATTTTTTTTTTTCCGCTTGCTAAGCCACAGGAGAATCCAGGAGTAAAATGTCAGAACCTTTGTCACATCCTCAGCTGGAGGGAGGAGTTTCTGGCCCAGAATAAAGAGAATTTATTAATTAACACAGTCTCTTGTGGAACTTTCACCAAAGATAATAATCAGTGAAGGTGATCTAAACCCCTGAATAGTTTAAATATTAACATTATTGAGAAATAATGGAAAGGGGCAGAAAGAAAAGGGAGCACAAAGCTTCCCAAGCCCAAGGGGAAGGACTTCCACAAGGAATCGCTCTGTCTGTTCATTACCGCTGTGAAAAGCACGAGTAAAGATTATTTTAATGTTCTGCCCTTCCCTCCTCCTCCAAGGAAAATAAAATTCTGTTTAAAATCATTCACGAAGCCAAGCAAAGACATATTTTTGCCATGAGGTCGAGGCTTGTGAGATCCATTTGGTGTTTTTGCAGGAGCTTTTTGCTGGGTTTGGAAACGACTGCACCAACATTGGAAATCAGTGAAGAAAAGCGCCGGTCCCACCTTGATTCCTTCGTGGTTCTTCCCACCCCACCTGGATCCTGCCTTGGATGTGCTCCACTCCTGTGCTGTCTTTTGCCAAACCAGGAGAGAGGAAGCACAGCCTGAGTGAGGTAAAGCAATTCCCTGACAGCCTGAAAGAGCCCGCCTGGAGCTGCTGTGACCCCACATCCCTCCTGCTTTTATCCACACATTCCCATCCCTTCCAGGCTCCACCTGATCCTGCTGGGAACTGAGAGAAGCCATCAGAAAAAACGAAAAAAAGGAAATTAAGAAAGGAGCGACCTCCTTGGGCTGCTGCTGGGCTTTTCTCCAGGCTGGAAAACCCTGGGGAAGAGAAGGTTCCAGGGAGACCTTTGGGCTCCTTCCAGTCTTTGAAGGGGAATTAAAAAAGGGGGAGAACTTTTTACACAGGCAGAGAGTGACAGGAAAAATGGGAATGGCTTTAAACTGAGAGAGGTGGGATTGAGATGGGATATTGGGAAGGAATTGTTCCCTGGGAGGGTGGGCAGGCCCTGGCACAGGGTGCCCAGAGCAGCTGTGGCTGCCCCTGGATCCCTGGCAGTGTCCAAGGCCAAGCTGGACATTGGGGCTTGGAGCACCCTGGGACAGTGGGAGGTGTCCCTGCCCATGGCAGGGGTGGCACTGGATGGGATTTAAGGTCTCTCCCAACCCAAACCAGTCTGGGATTCCAGGATTCTCCTTTCTGACAGGGGCCACGCTGGCTCATCTCATCCCAGCTGGATCAGCCCACCAGGAGCTCTGACCACCGTCCTCAATCCCACCTGAGGACACTTCTGAACCAGCTCAGAATCCAGAACTTTTCTTTAGCAGGACATTTTTATGGGAAGGAGGAAAATTAAAGATTTTCCCTTTGCTGCCCCCCCTCCCCAAAGCTGGCAAACTCCCACGGGATTCATCTCCACAGGGACAGCCGGGAGCTCTGCCCTGTCTCCTCCTCCATGAAAATCCTGGATTGGGGGGCAGACTGAAGTGAAAACAAAACTTTTTGGGCCAGCACAGTTTTATAGATAACAAAGCCCTGAATCACCCTCTCGCTGAGTTCTGACCTCCCCATGATCCCACTGCTGTCCCATCCTTTGGAAAGTCCCAGTGGAAGGCAGAGGGAGACTCCAGGCATGAACCCAGCGTGGTCTGCTGAGCTCACTGATCAACGTTTCGGTCTCTTTGATATCCTCCCAACCTGCCTGGTCGTCCCTGGCCTGTGAAATGTCAAAAGCTGTTCGCCAGAGGCCTTTTGGTTTTAGCAAAATTGAAAGCTGTGTCCGTGAAAGGAAACAATTCCATCACAGACCTCGGTCTCCTTCCGTTCCACGCCTGGAATTCGTGGCGAAACCGCTGGAAGTTGTACCTGGGCTTCAAAAACACGCGGGGCCAACCAGGCTTTGAAGACAACCTGGAGGTGTTTGGGGTTTGCAACGAATCTGATTCTCTACCTGAGCAAAAATCCTGCACTGAAATCCCATTTCCAGCAGTGGGAATCAGAACTGAGCTCCAGCGGGGCCGGGGTTTCACCCTCAGTGTCCCAGCCACATCCCCTTTCCTGAGGCTGGAAATAGCCTGGGTCAGGAATCCACTGCTCTTGGATTACCAGGGCTGAGAACTCCTCGTCCTCAGGAAAACTGTCAGCAGGCCAAGGACTGCCACATTCCAGGGGGAAGCAAAGGCAGCTGAACCAGGACGAGGAATCTGACTCCCTCTGCTGATTTGGAAGTTAATTTCAAGAATATTTCACCAGTGATGCCACCAGAAAAATGACCCAGGGGTTTTGTTTTCCTTCGAGAGAATTCCCTGCTTTCCCCAGGCTGTTTATTAACCCAACGGCTGCCCTTGGAACATGGATTGCCTGAAATGAACATCATTGATTAGGGCAAATGAAAATATCTCTTGGCCCAACACTGACAAATTCGCTGGCTGTGCTCCTGCCAGGCCGAGAACTTGTTTCATTTAGGAGCAAGAGCTGCTGGCAGGGGCTGGGGAGGGAGCTGCTCACCAAATGTCTCCGTAGGAAATGAAATAATTGGGAATATTTGCTAGCAGGGAAGAGAAAATAAGTGCTCTCTTCGGTCCACAGACCCAAACCTCCCGGATTTCAGCTGGGTTTTCCGAAATGGTGGCAGCGTGAGCAGGAGTTTGGTTGGGATTTGCCCCCTGGCACGGCCAAGAGGACCTTTTAAGTGGCTGGTGATGCTTCAGTGGAAAAACACAGTCCTTCCCAATCCCAGGAAGTTCTGCAATGGACAACAGGGTCTTTTAAAGGATTTCTCATCCAGATCCCCCTGGCATGAGCTAATTCTGCTCAGAGCAGCTGTGCTGGCTCTGTCACACCGGGGGAACTTCCTCCTTTCCTAGCAGAAGATGCTACAAAATTCAGGGACTGTTTTCCCCCGCTACAAAAATAAAAGTTGCAGGAAACAGGAACATAAAAAATACTCTCTGCAGGCCAAGGCAGAGTCACAGCTCTTGGATAAGTTACCGAATTGTCTCAGAAAATCATAAAATCCTGGGTTGGGAGTGACTTCAAGCCCATCTCATCCCACCCCAACACCTTCCACTATCCCAGGGTGCTCCAGCCTGGCCTGGGACACTGCCAGGGATCCAGGGGCAGCCACAGCTGCTCTGGGAAATCCATTCCAGGGCCTCCCCACCCTCACAACATCCCCAGACTTGGGACATTTTGTGCCACCGTAACAAAAATTGGGATCCATCCCTGCTCCCTCCCTCTCCCTGTTGGCACTGAGCAAACAGTTCAGCCACCAGGTTTCCCTCCAGGACATCTCTGTGAAACAAACTCTGGGGTCCCTCAGCCCACACACATCCTTTAAAATGCTTGGAGATGAGAAGGATTCACTGCTGGGAATGCCACGGAGGAGCATTCCTGGCTGAAGGACTCCAGGGCTGGCCAGCAAGGAGTGGCAGAAATGGCCTTCTCTGGAGGTGGGGGATTTTTAGGTCCCTCCCTTTGGGGAAAGAAAAGGGGTTTTTCCCTCCATTCCAGAAATACCTGAGCAGGAGGAGACTCTTGGATGAGGGGTTTTGAACGGGCAGAGTTTTGTTTTCTCTTCATTCCCTCGAAATGCAGCCAGTGCTTTGGGATTTGTGCTGGGCTGGGGCCGGGGGTGGAGAAAGCAGCTGGGGTGTCAGGGAGGAAACAGCAGCACTTCCCAAATCCCTGTTTGACCCCAGCTGTGCCCTCCAGGGTGCCGGGTCTCATCCCCCACTATGACTTTCGCTTCCAAAACTCGACTTCTTGTTCATTACAATTAACTAACATTCAAATTTACAGCCTCAGCAGGCTTTAGAGAGGTTTGGGAAGTCTGAATAATCCTTAACATTGATTTATGAATAATGAGTGTGTTGATCTTATTCCTTAAAATATTTTTTAAAATTTTAAAACATTAATGTTCATTAATAAATAAGAATTTTGAAAAGAGACAGCTGCTACCTTCTGGGTGCAGACTCTTTCAAACCCACTGTAAAACTATTTCCTAAATTGAGTTATGTTGACTTTTTTCCCCCATTTCTGCTCTGTCTGCTCCCTGTATTTTCTGCCAGTGGATTTGAAATCATCCCCTAAAGAAACCAGAACACCCAAGGCTCTGCAAACTCCCAGAGCCCTGATTTCTTTCTTCATTAGTGCAATTACACAACTCTAATCTGTCACACTGGCTGCTCCCTGCCCACAGCAATCACAGCAGGCTCTTCATTTGGGCATGGCCACGATCTTCTCCCTCCTTTAATTTCCCCCTCATTCCGTTCTAATTCCCAGGTCAGAGCCAGGACTGACACACGACTCCACAATTGGTTTCACTCGTCATTAAAATGAAACTGTTTGGAAAAATCCTGCAGGCACGGAGGGAAATCCTCAGGAGGGGAGAGGATCACTTCATGTGGTGGAAATGAGGACAGAAAGAAAGGCCAGGAGTGCTCTGAGAAAAAAATCTGGATGGTTTGTCCTAAAATCCCCCAAACCCAACAAAACCAGAGGGCAGTAAATAACAGAGACCCACGTGGCAAAACAAAACATTTTATCACCGATCTTCAAACTCATCCCCACACTCCTGACCGAGACTGACAATAGGAGAGCCTAGAAAACTTAAAAGTGAAATTATCAGCTGCCTTAAAGCCCTTTTTGAAGTGCAGAGAGCTGGTGGGGCCTTGCCTCTGGAGCAGCTGACTCCCAGGAGATAATGGAGTGTAAATCCCAAGGATCAAAGGCAGCCCTTCCCTGCTCTAGCTGGGAATTAGCCCCGGCCACAGCTCCAGCCCAGCCCCTCCTGTCATCATCTGTTCTCCTGGGACTGAGGGAGCTGCCAGGGGTGCAGGAGGGACCGGGAATGACTCCTGTGTGCAAAGGGGAACAGCCACGATCCTGCTCATCCCAGCTCGGGAACCTGGATTGGAACGCTCACAGCCATGACACGAAGTGAATCAATCTTTTCCGGTGGAGAAGACACTGAAATCTCCGTTTCGTCACCTGAGCACGAGGGAAATGTTCATTTTCTTCCTGCTTCTCAGAGTTCCTGAGGAAGTCAGGCCATGGCTTCCCAAACGGATCCGTGGCATGAGGGGAAAACATCCAGATCCTGTGTCACTCTGAGATAAAGCAGCTTTGTCACCAGGCACTAAAGGGACCAGGGGTTGTTTGCCCTGCATATCTTGTGTTTTTAAACAACTCAAACTTTCTGTCTCTGGGGTGTTCGCCTGGTTTCCCAGATAAATCCCGATTTTTCTGCCCAGAATAAATCTCTCCTGGCAGGAACTGTTAAAACATCTCACTTTATCCAAGACTTTTGGACACTGGATGGCCAGGTTGGAACAACAGCTCCCCCCAGCCTCTTGTATTTCAGCAAATGCTGATGACAAATTCCCTCATAAAATGAACAGAAACATGGAGCAAATCCTACCTGGAAGGTGTCCCTGGGTCCTTATCCTGGAGGGAGACACAGCAGCACCACCCAGGCCTTGTTATCCCCAGGCCTTGTTATCCCCAGGATTTGTTATCCCCAGGCCTTGGTATTCCCATGGCTCTTTCCTTCCCCGTTCTCCTCTGCTCTGATTCTTCAGGAATTCACAAATTCCTCCCTGAGGTTCCAGCTCAGCCTGGAGCAAAGGAGGCTCAGGGGGGACCTTGTGGCTCTGCACAACTCCCTGACAGGAGGGGGCAGCCGGGGGGGTCGGGCTCTGCTCGCAGGGAACAGGGACAGGAGGAGAGGGAACGGCCTCAGGCTGGGCCAGGGGAGGCTCAGGGTGGGTATTGGGGAAATTTCCTCATGGAAAGGGCTGTTTGTTGCCCAGGGCAGGGATGAGTCCCCAGGTGGTTGGAGCCACTGGGGAATGGGCAAAACATCCCATCCATGGAAAAAAAACCCTTTAATGGGAGCTCAGCTGCCTTTGCTCCCAACTCCCTGCACCTGGGATGGGGCAATCCCAGCACAAAGGGCAGAGAGGAGCCCTGGGAAGATTGTGGAGCATCCAAATCCCAGCATTCCAGCACTGCTCCTTCCATGGGGACCCATCCCATGGCTCTGCCCTCCATCACTCCTGAGGGGGACTGGGAATCAATCCATTATCCTTGTTGTCCTTGCTCCTGTTGGTGACTGCTCCCAAACGTTGTTGGATTTTTTTGTAAACTCTGCAAATACCCAACAAACCCATCGGATTTACACGGATATTCCCCACAGCTCCCACGGATGCAGATCCCACTCCCAGCACCACTCAAACCCACGTGGTCCTTATAAAATCTAACCGAGATTTCTGCTTTTAAACTCCTCCAAAGAGCATAAAAAGAACCCAAATTCTCCACACAGCTGAAGGCTGCAGCACCGGACAATCTTCCTTTGCGTCTCAAGGTCAAAATTCGTTTCCCAAGAGTTGCTGTTGCCTCTGCAGGAGCAGATAAACCACAGGGTTTGGGGTAAAACTCAGCAAATGAGGGCCCAGAACCAGCCCGACACCATTCCCGAATGCGCTGCGCTGTTCACTGGCAAATAAAGGACACCACAGATGCTTCCAATAATTCCAGCTTCGAGTCAACTTTCCCTCCTTTGTTTTAAAGAGCTTTTGATGTGCAGTCCCAATATTGTGTGTCTCTCTGTTTTTAATCATTTGCTGTTACCTCAGCCATAGAAACTGTCCTGCAAGGGGCTGGACTCGAATCTGGGGGGGATCAAACAGGCAGAAACACGAGGGGCTGGAGAGTGACCGACTCGTGGACAACCTTCTCTCTCCTCCTATCAAAGATAGCCCGCAGCAAGATAAAAATTGCCGCTTGGATTCCATGGCTGTGACATCCTGGAGAGGCTCCGGGCCCATGGATGGAGTTTTTCCATGGGTGTCCTGCAGCGGAACCAGCTGCTCATTCCAGCCCCTGGCCACAGAACCGTGAATTCATCACGAAACCCCGGCTGAAATACTGTAACGCACGAGAAAGGCGCTGTCGTAATTTTTTTTTCTGCAAATGAAAAAAAAAAATTACTTTTTTTTTTGTCTAGTGAAGTGGTTTTGAAAAAATATTGTGTTTTTTGTGCAAAAATGTTCTTTAGAGCGACCGTGTTCAAATGTCTCTTTTTGTAGGACTGCACTTTCAAACCCCTGTGCTCACACCAGAACCACCTGGGAGCTTGGGCTGCACCATCACATGGGATATTGGGAAGGAATTCCTCCCTGGGAGAGTGGGGAGGCCCTGGAATAGAACTCCCAGAGAAGCTGTGGATGCCCCTGGATGCCTGGAAGTGTCCAAGGCCAGGCTTGATGAGGCTTGGAGCAGCCTGGGACAGTGGGAGGTGTCCCTGCCCGTGGAATGGGATGGGATTTAAGGTCCCTCCCAACCCAAACCATCTCCTTTGGATCCTCAACCCCCTCTGGAGGAGGCAAAGCCAAGGCTCAGGCACTCTGAGGAGGCTGAATCCTGCCAAAAAGGCCAAATTCCTCCTGATGAACGTGCAGGAACAAGAGCCAGTGGATGTGGAAGGTAAACACACATTCCAGAGCTTTGGATCCAGCACGTGCCTGTCCTTGGAGCGTTCTCCCGCTGGCAGGAGTGGTTGGAGTCGGGTGGGTGTTCCAGGGCTCTCCTGGTGAGCGCAGCTCACGGGACAAGGAAATGGAGTCGAGTATTTCCAAGCCTTCCTGGAAATGCTTGTCCTGCAGAGCAAGGCGCGCATCCCCTCCTGACCATTCCCGAATAAACACATCCTGGTGAGTTCTGAGCCTTCCAGCCCCCATTCCTGCACAGGCAGCTCTGGCCTTTACCTCCCAGCCCAGACAGCGCAGAATTCCAGCCCAGTCGCTCCTCTGTGGGAACAAAGGATCCAAACCCCCATTTCAGGCCCTGCACCGTGGTCTTTAAATCAGCAAATATTTATCCTCTTTCACAGCAACACAACCAACCTGGAGGGGATGAGATTGTCCAGACTGAAGGCTCAGTAAACGGTGTTTATCCAGAGTTTTATTCCCAATCCTCCAGAGCTCCTCAACCCAGCCAAGACTGCTGCATTTCCAACAGCCTTGGCCGTGCTCTCTCCTCCAAGGAGGAAGGGATGATGATTTAGCATCTGGAATAGTCCCTCTCCCTTTGTTTGCCTCAAAACCAGCTTTCATCCTGCATCTGCACTCCCACCTGAGGAGTGAGTCCTTAATTTCTGGCAACATTTATTTTCCACATTACCTCATCACTTTCTTTGGATTTTTCCCTCTCGTCTCTCCCTGAGGAGTTCCTGCCTCTCCGTGTTACCTCCCCGTGCATCAGGTGCGAGCCAGACTGTGATTTCAGCCTCAGAATTCCCAGATTTTCCCTGCTGAGAGGCAGGGCAGGGAGAGGTCTTTCCAAGGCTTTCCAGGTGTGTCGTTCAGAGCTGGCTCACATCTAAAAATACTTTAACCTTAAGGACCCAGCTTTGAAATAAAGGAAAAACCTCAAACTGAGCCGTGAGTGGTTTGAACATAAAACCACAAAGTGTGTGAGGGAATATTTTATGATCCCACTGCTGCTCCTTAAGGATTAGGTTATTCCTAATTCCTGATTAAAGGCAAGGATGCTTGGCTGATGCCAGCTCAGCTTCCCTGGTAACTGGGAGCCAGGGGAGAGAGATCTTTCCACGTCCTTCCGGGGAACGGAGATCCCTCCACGTCCTTCAGCCATTTCAGGATGGAGGAAATGCCGATGTGTTTGTGGTAAAACAATGTTTTAATAAACAGCAGCATAAAATAATCAGTGTTTAATATCATCTCTGGCACGTGAAATACAAAAATGCACATATCTCAATTATAAAATAGCCTTTGTTATTACATTTTCTTTTCCATGCTTGCCTAATTGAAATGCCCATAATTAATAACTCAATCATCAAGTAATACAGTGATTAAACGCATGCAGTGAAAACAAAGAAAGATATTTGTATAAGGTAGTGGCTGAGTATCACCATAATATATTTCAGGAACATCTACATCAGGGTAAAAATCAAAAGAAACAGCCCAAGATATAAAATGCAGAGATGTATTTTCACTTCTGCTGTACAAAAAACCATCAACACACTTTTGTGCAAAAAGATAAAAATAAAGTCCTATTATACAACATTGTCAACTGAGCAAAAGATTGGGTTTTGTGGACAATAAAAATATTATTCAGTACAAAAAAAAGAGTCTGTGGAAAACGTACCGTACACAGCACGTGTGTAACTCATTAAAGTGGTTTCAAATGAAGAATCTCGATTGGTTCTACCTGAATGGGTTTTTTAATGACACAAATGGTGCATTTCTAAGTGGAAAATCAGCACTAATTCACATTATTAGACACAATTGCTATCGATGGATTTGCTGCCTGATGGAATGTGAGTCTCTCTTTTTCCAGGGTTACTGGAGTCAGAGTCACTGCAATGACACAATAAATATTCCTGGGAAAACTGATTGTCATATATAAAACTGTGGTTTGGTGCTTTTCCATTACACAGTTGCATAGCAACAAAAGGATACAAAATTCCTGCTTGAGCGACTAAATCATGAAATGTTATCTTGGAAGAAGTCGATTCAGGTTCTGAAATTAAAGCCCTTTAATTTCATTTCCTTTAAGGCAATTCCTTAAGAACTCCAGCTGTCCTTAGCAGCCAGCAGCAGATGAGGTTTGTGAACTGCAAGCTGGTAACTCGAGCATTTGTGCTGTCACATAAATGACATTTTTTGGTCTGAATCTGAGCTCAGACTCCCAACTAAACCAAAGACCAAAATCCCACCTCAAGTGCCTGATTCAGCTCTCAGATCACATATTTGACACACAACCCTCGACTGCAACATTTACAAATATTTTCCTTATTGGCACTGAAATTGCACACCCAGATCTCCGAATCTTTGCATCTCCTAAAAAAAGAGACAAATACTAAAATATGGTTTTCAGCACTTAAAAAAAAGTTTCTGTGATTTAAACCACGCTGGAGGTTTAAAAAGCTGTGAAAAAGCGTCGGATAAAATGTTTTTATTTTTAAAAAACCCCCTCAAATTCCCTCTTCCCCTCTTTGAATTGTCGGTGGCACTTGGAGAAACGTGGCCAAGGCTGAGGATTCCCACCACGAGGATCCCTCTGGTTGTGCCTGCCCATCCTGGCGAGCAGTGAAACTTCACAGAAGACACTTTGCTGCGATGTCTGTCCAACAACCAGAAGGATCTTTAATAAAATATCTGAATAGAAAAAAAATCTTTCCCACCACTTCCGAGCCTGCGTCGCCGAGAGTCCTATTTACAAAGGCCCCGCGTATTTACAATTCCGCCGAAATCACGGAGTCGCTGGGTCCGTGGATGCTGGAGTCTCCCAACAGGGAGGACTGCTTGGAGTCAATTTTGTAGGGTTTTTGAGTTTTGTTGCCAAACACCGTCATGCCCATTCCCGCCGGGTGGCTGGGAATGGCCATGTGGGATAGCAAGGGAATGTTGGCTTCCTGGTTGGATCCCGACGACGGCAGGCTGGTGACGTGGCCCGTGCTGGTGGAGCCGCTGGCGCTGCTGGGGGAGCGGCTCTTGGGAGGGGGACAGTGCTGGATGACGCGGGGCGGGCCCTGCGGGGGGTAGTGGGCGGCGGGGAAGGCGGCGTATCCCGGCGGGATCGGGTACCCGTTGATGGGGATGTAGCGCTGGTTCTGAGGTAAGGGCGGCCCCATGAACCCCGCGATCTGGCCCTGCGGGATTCCCTGCGCCGGGAACATGTAGTTGGGATACCTGGGGTTGCTGAGGTTGCTGACGGGGCTGGCGCTCAGGGAGGTGGTCTGGGTGGTGGCGTTGCCGCCCGAAGGGGTGGTGGAGCTGGTGTGGCTGGAGAGGCCCTCCCAGGAGCGCAGCCGCGCGTGGATCTCCTTGAAGCGCGGCCTGCGCGAGGGCAGGTCGTGCCAGCACTCCGTCATCAGGCTGTACATCCTGGGCGGGCAGTCCTCGGAGCACGGCAGCAGCTGGCGCTTCCGGATCATCTCGATCACCTCCTGGTTGCTGAACCCGTAATAGGGCTGCAGCCCGAAGCTGAATATTTCCCACAGAACCACCCCGAAGGACCAAATGTCGGAGTCGGAGGAGAACTTGCCGTACATGATGGCCTCGGGGGGCATCCAGCGGATGGGCAGCAGGGACTTGTTCTGCACCCTGTAATAATCGGCCGAGTAGATCTCCCGGGAGAGCCCCAGGTCGGAGATCTTCACGTGGAGCTGCTCCCCGATGAGGATGTTGCGGGCGGCGAGGTCCTTGTGGACGAAGAAGTGTCCGGCCAGGTACTCCATGCCGGCCGCGATCTGCACCGCGATGTGCAGGAAGTCGCCGTGGTCCAGGCTGGACTTCACGGTCCCGTCCTCGTCGCTGCTGCAGCCGACGTCGGAGTGCGGCGAGCGCATGACCAGGAACTCGTGCAGGTCGCCCTGGTTCATGTACTCGAACAGGAGGCACACGGGCTGCTCCTGCGTCACCACGCCCAGCAGGCACACGATGTTGGGGTGGTGCAGCTCGGCCATGAGCGACGCTTCCTGCTGGAATTCCGCCCACTGCTGGGGGTTGTTAAAGTCCTTCAGGGTCTTGATGGCCACGAGCTGGGCGTGGTCCATGCCCGGCAGGTAGAGGTGGCCCTTGTAGATCTTGCCGAAAGCGCATTCCCCCAGCTCCTCCATGAAGCGAACGGCGGAGAGGGGCAGCTCCTTGGCTTTACTCTGTGGGAGAAAACAGCAAGAACACATCAGGACTCCAAAGAGCCTTTTTAAAGTGAAATCTCTTGGCGCAGGATGTGTGGGAGCCAAGGAGATGGACACGGGAGCAATGATCCCACTGGTGCCAGGCACCTCCCGAGGGACACCAGGATGCACACGGGATCACCATGCTTCCAAAAGCAACAAAAAGAATTCCTTTCCATCCTCTCCACAAGGTCAGATACAACAAGTATTGGATCCAAACATACTCAGGAACCATCAGCATCTCAGCATTTGGCCTTGGGCATTCCTCTACTTCAATTGAATGTGACTAATTTCAGGAATTGAGGCAATTCCCATGCCCTGAGAGGTCCACGCTGAAGTGTTTTCTGGGCCAGGGCCTGGAGTTTTAGCAGGAAAAAAATTATTTTGTTTTAAAAACCGTGGCCTTGTAGCCAATTCTGCCTTGACTTTGCTATTAACCCTTCCAGGTAACAGCAGAGCCTGTTTGTGTTCCCACTATTTCTGTTCCCACTATTTCTGTTCCACCCTGAAACCCTGATAGTGAGTTTCTCAAAGGAGAAAGGCAAACCTTTTAAACATTTATTGCCCTTTGGAGTGCAGATATTCACTCCTGGGCCATAAAGAACCCGTATTCTTCCCAGCTTCCACTTGTGCTTGTAACACCCAAACCCACTCATTTAGGGCCCTCAGTAAAGCCACAGGTAGTAATTTAAGGTTAATGAGTTTGGGATCGAGGTTCTGTAAATGAGTGTAAACATTGGCATTTGCGTTCCCGGAATCACGCGAGGGCAGCTTTCCAGTGGCAATGTGGGAAAAGAACTGACACTTCAAATAATCACGGAAAAAAAGCCCTTTTAGCATGAATTAAATCTCATTGTATTGATCACTTCTGACTTTCAGACAAACACTGCATTAATAATCCTAATAATGATAATGATAATAATAATAACAAAGCCATTTAAGCAGGCAGCCCAGTAGACTGCACAGTGATGGCAGGAAATTAGCTATATTGTTGAGGAACAGATGGTTTATATTACCCAAATCCTTTAGGCTAAAACTTGTTTAGGTCTGGCATATTGTAAATTATATTTTAGTAATGAAAGTGAAATGACCTCTGTCTGACCTGAGCCTGGGTCCGTCTGTTTGAACCAACGGAGTGGAAAACTGGGGAAGAAAATGAAGTCATAAAGTTTTGGCAGGAAGGGCTCATTTGGAGCGGAGCAGTTGTAAATCTGCTCGGCTTTTGTTTGACAAGTATTTGTCACACACGGGTGTCCAAAATGTAGGGAAGTGTAAAATACACAGGAGGCAGCAAGTCAGGGGAAAGGGAGAGGGAAACCCACCCCTTCCACCTCTTCTTCAGCTCCAGGACAAGATGTCCTTAATTTATTATATTTTTGAAGGCCATTAAAGCCCCTTAAACCAGAAGGAAATGCTAACATTCCTGTTTATCCAAGCAAACAACTGCCTCAGTGGGAGCTTGAAGCTTAAATGTGTTTTCATCAGTGCTGGCTACGTGATTTAAAAATAGGAGTCCGCTTCCTTTCCTTGAAAATATTGTCTGAAAGGAGATTGAAACACTGGAGACAGGGAGAGCTGGCTTTCCCAGAGGGAAAATCCTGAATTAGCACAAATAAAATGAAAATATTCTTGCAGCACATGACTTGCAAATTACAAGGAAAGAGAATGGGAAATATGTGCAACCATTTCCAGGCATTTCTGCTTCCCTGTGCTGTGTGGGCCAGCAGGAAAGGTGGGAATGGCATCCTCAATGAAAGGATGCTGAGATTCTCATCGGCTCCAGTTTTAGCCAGGATTGCATCCCAGATTCCCAGCAGAACAGGAAGCAAGAACCAAACCCAAATTTAACAAAATATTCCAGGCGGTTGGATGCAAGATGCAGTTTGCACACTGACTGTGTTAAATGTTCTTGTACTGCTACCCACATTTTGAGATGCAGATACTCCAAGCTGCACAGGAAAGCTGGAATCGGGAACTTCCAAGGAAAATGAAGATAAATTCACCAGGCCAGGGTGTGTGGGACTGAGACAGAGATTTTCTCTCTGAAATGCTTCAAAAGAACAAAACCCATCAAGTTCTTGAAGAGCCATAAAACATCCTGAGTTGGAAGGGACCCACGAGGATCAAGAGCCTTGGCATGGTGGGAAACCCAAGGGAAATGCTCTTCCAGGGCATTCCCGTGCCTGTGGATGGCAGGAGGCACTTCCAGCCCTGTCCTGGGTGACACAGCCAGGTCTGCACATCCTCCCCAGGAAATCACGAGCACGAGGTCGATCACACTTAAATCTGAATGATTTTTGAAAATTCTTCCTGAACCTGCGGCTGTGGTGAAGCCAAACACCAGCAGCAGGAGCTGCGCTGGCCAGAGCTGCAGGCAGAGCTTCGGGGCTGTTTTGGTCATTTCTCCTTTTAACTGAAAGGATAAGGCTGAAAAAGCAAGGAACAAATCTTTCCAGAATTGATTTCAGCCGAGTGGAAGGTGACAGATGAACAGAGCAGAGCCATGAAAAGCTCTCCTGGGGAAATGCCGAATCCCATCTTTGCCTGCATTACTCTCTCACTTAAACGAGGTGGTTTAGAGATGCCTCAGGAAGGGGTTCCTTGCTTTATCACACAAAAACTCCATTATTTCTCGTGGGGCACGGACACGCAGGAATCACCCCAGCACACGCTGCTGCTGCTGAGAAAACCCTCACAAAAACCACAGAAATCACAGGCTGGAAACCACCTGAATATTTCAGCGCTGGGCTGTTGGAAGCATTTCCCCCCCTGCCTGTGGAGGCAGCGAGTGTGGGGGCAGAAATCTGGGATTACCTTTGGTTTGTAGGCGTTGAGCATGGACATCTCCACGTTCTGCCCCCGCACGTGCTTCGGCTGCCTCTGGACCGGGGGGGACGAGGATTTCTGGTTGTTGCGACAGATGCAGATGAAGAAGAAGAGCAAGGCTATGGCCAGGGGAATGGTAACACTTGGCACCAGGATGTACAGGATTTCCATTTTATTCTTTTCCTTGGAATCCTTGTAATCTGGTTCAGAAAGGGAAAAAATAAAAAACCAACAATGAACGAAGCAGCCCACAGAGTCAAACACATCCCTGGGTCAACTAAAAGCGTTAAAAGGAATGAAACATCCTGTTTGTCTTGCTGAAATCCACCTTGAATGCTGATTCATTTTATTAATATTAAAAGAAAAAAAATGATTTTGTGGAGTATCAAACTGTCCCTGTAAGGTCAAAGCTGTTGATGGGCAGGAAACAGTGGCATGCTGTGAGGTGGCCTTTGCTTGGGGTGAAATGAAGTCATGGCCTAACACAGATCCACAGAAAAGTGAATTTTTAAAATACCTTATGGGAAGAAGCTTGTGGGAGGTGAGGCACATGGCAGGGAGTTGGAACTAAATGATTTTGAAGGTCCCTTCCAAGCCAGGCCATTCTGTGATTCCAAGAAAAGCTCTGGTGGGAATACAAACTCCTTTTTTTTGTGTCTTGGTTTAAGACAATTTAAAGGAGAACAGCTCTGGAATGAGCTGCCTCCCTTTAAAGGTTCAACCAACCCCTTTCCAGCAAAAAGGAATGGATAGGAGTGGATGGAATGAAAAAAAGAACAGTTCCCTACAGGCAGAACAGCACCAGGAAAGCTGGAGCAGGGATGAAGAGGAAGGATCTGGAAGAGCTGGGAAGGAGGATGGTGTGACACAGCCCAAAGGCTCCCTGCAATCCTTGCTCCCTCCCAGGGCTCTTCCCAGTGATTAATTTCAGGAACACGATCCTCTCTTTGCCACTTCATCCAGCACTGCATCCCCCGGGCCGGCTCTGCCTTCCCAGGGAACGCTGCTCGGAGGGAAAAGCGGCAGGAGAGGGGAGAGGCTTTGGGGGGAGCCCAGGCAGCCCCCGCCGGCGGTGCCAAGGACGGATCCTCCATCCCCAGTGCTCCGGGCACAGCGAGCCTGGCGCCTGCCCTGCTCTGCCACTTCCCAGGAGCATTCCCAAGGCTTAGGCTGGAATTACACCTGGATTAACACACTCACTGCAGGGGAACTCAGAGGATCCCTGGAGCCCGGGCCGCCGTGGCTGTTTCCGAGGGCATTGGGAATGCCTGGGGCAGCCTCAGGGAGTCTGGGAGAACGGGGGATGTTTTATTATCCCTGCAGGGTCACTCCAGTTTGTTTGTCTGCGTTTTCCAGGCTGGGTTTGTACAAGTGCTTAGCGGCCCACACAGATCTCTTTTATGCACTTCATTAAACATGAACTTGATCTGAAGCTTGGGCTCGACTCAAATTGTGACAGAGGCAAAGTTCAAACGGTTCTGGACGTCGCTTTGCATAACCCCTCTCCTCTTTCAGGTTCACGCTGTCCTCTGCTCCCCCCACGCTCCCCTCGGATCATTCCTTTCAGATTAAGTTGTGCCATCTGGTTTTTAATTGAGAGGAGAGGTAGCCCAACTATTCCTGCAGCCTTTGGGAAACAGGAGACGACCGAAGCACCATCCCCGTGACATTTTCCCTGTTCCCAGAGAGGCAGGGATTCACACACCACCCTTCCCCTGTCCTTCCAAACCGTCTTAGGCTCGGCTTTGCTAAGCCTCGTGCTCGAATTACCCCATGTTTCACATCTTCCCACAATCAGGTTGACAAACTTTGATGGAACAAATCTCTCACAGCTTGCGAGATACAGTTGAAGAAAGGGAAAGAAAGCAGCAGCACGAGGCAGAGGGAGACCTGGGCACTGGTTCATCACCTGAGCTATTCCAGTCAAAGGCAATTATTATTCTTATTAAGTAGCAGCCCCCCCGCCGTGAAGCCTCATTAGGTTAATGGGCTTCTTGGGAGCCACCCTAATTAAATCCATTTCCCATCTAGGCATGTCCTGGGGAGGCAGAATGCACAATGCTGATTAAAATGGGGCTGAAACGGCTCTTTCAGCCAGTGCAAAACCGGCATTCTGGTTTTAATATGCAGATTAGCACTTAACAATTCAATTACTGCTCACCTGACCCGGCTCTGTTTGTAGTTGGAATAATAAAGCCACGGAACAACGAGCACCATTTAAGGCAGCAGCAGCGAGAGGTTTTGGCAATCAAAACTTTTGTCAGGAATTCTCCGGGCCAGCCCCTATCTAGTTGTTATCAAGCAAAGCTTGAAAATCAGAGACTTTGGCTCCAAAAGCGTCCTGGTATCCCAGATCAGAAGCCTGAGCCAGGCCTGGCATCTCAGAGCCCATCTAGAGGGGACTGGCACAAGAATCTTCAGAATAGTTGTTTGTTATTTCTGTTGAAATAACAGCAGAAGAGATAAAGGACTCAAAAAGTGTGGAGAAAATCATTGAATTGTTGAGGTTGGAAAAGCCCTCCGAGGTCAGCAAGTCCAAAACCAGCACTGCCAACACAGCTCAGGCCCTGTTTAAAAAATAGAGGTGACCCTGCCAGGTCCTCTGAGCTGCATTTGAAGTTTGTGTTTACAGAACTGCCCTGGCTGCATTTTGGGTTTGCAAAAAGAACAGAAAGGGAGATCCAGCTCGCATTTGATTCTGCTTTTCAGAGACCCGGGGGAAGTGACTGAAAAACCTGAACAAATGGGTCCTAAGTGTTTTATCTGCATGTAGAAATAACAATATTGATAACAGGCCAAGAAAAAAAATATTTGTTGTCCAGCTATTTGCATGGACATGCCAGAAAGGCACCCAGAAATGTTACAGAAATTCAGAGTTTCACACAAAATTTGATGTTGCCTACAAGTTGTCACAGTAACATTCACCTCTCCCCTCGGAAAGGAGATACCTTTGATGTTCCTGCTCCGTAGCCAGAACCAAATTAAATTTTTTCTGGTTATGGTTATGAACATTCCTGCAGCAAGACATGTTCTGAGTCTGCTCCAAAGTCTTTTTCAATTAATGGAAAGATGGGAATTGATGCCAAAATGGGATCTAAATTATGTTCTTACTGAAAGGGTAGATCAGGGGGAAGGCAGACAGTCTGGCCTCGGAAATGTGCATCTCAAACCCTCTCCCTGCTTTTGGGCCCCTCACAAGAAGAAAATCATGGAGGGCCTGGAGCATGTCCAGGGAAGGGAAAGGAGCTGGGGAAGGGTCTGGAGCAGCTGAGGGAGCTGGGAAAGGGGCTCAGCCTGGAGAAAAGGAGGCTCAGGGGGGACCTTGTGGCTCTGCACAACTCCCTGACAGGAGGGGGCAGCCGGGGGGGTCGGGCTCTGCTCGCAGGGAACAGGGACAGGAGGAGAGGGAACGGCCTCAGGCTGGGCCAGGGGAGGCTCAGGGTGGACATCAGGGAAAATTTCTTCACTGAAAGGGTTGTCCAGCCCTGGCACAGCTGCCCAGGGCAGTGCTGAGGTCTTAAAAGGGACTTAAAAAGGGATTTAAAAGCCATGTGGATGTGGCACTTGGGGACAGGGGGCAGTGGTGGCCTTGGCAGTGCTGGGGATGGTTGAACTCGATGACCTCGGAGGGCTTTTCCAACCTGAACAATTCCACGTTTCTGTGATTTAATTTGGCCTAAGGAGTTGTATTGACTGGAACAACAACCCGGAAAGTCAGGAACACGCGAGCCGGCAGCGCACAGCCATTCCCCAGGAAATTATTTCTGTGCCACCACTTTGTCACTGCAGGGGCAGCAAGTGCTCAGAGGTCTCCTCAGAGCAGGGCCAGCCTTTCCTACAGCCCTGCTCCCAGGGACTCACAGAAGACACTTTGTGCACTCTCCTCCCAGGATGTGACCAAACCCTTCCCCTTTCTGCCCCGAGCTCAAACCCAAACCGGGTCAGGCATTACCGCAGGCCGGGACATCACAGAGCTCCGACTTGAAGTTCTCATCCAAGGTGAAGCACCACGGGGCGTCCTTCTGGTTCCCGGGGTTCCTGCAGTAGGAGTGGCCCCCGTTGAGCTCGGGGTACCTGGCAGCAGTGAAGGTGTGGGTGTGGGGGTACTGCGAGTTCCAGGGCTGGCACTGGCGCCCCGAGCGCGTCACGCTCACCGTGCCCCGGTAATCCACGCCCGTGCTGTTGTAGCACTTGTGATCTGCAAAGACAACCAAAAGCCAAAGCCACGGTGGGGGATGGATGCAGCTCCATCCCCGGGGATGAGCAGACTCCTGCTGGCCCAGTTTGGGAGCGTGGGCTCCCAGTTTGCTGCGGCTTCAAGGCAGGGCCTGCTTCGCATTCGCGTTCCTGGGAGGATTTAAAGCTTATGCTCCTGCAATGAAAACAGCTTCTCCCAAGCGCTTTTAATACAGGAAACACAAAGGAAGTCAAAACTCCAGTGGGAACCTGCATTGCAGCCTTGATTTTTCATAGGAAGGTGGAGGACTTGTGGGAGCCATGTTTTATATTTGACTGTTCAGATGTGGAAGGGTTGTGAACAGGCTGCAGCCCAGCCGGATCAAAGAGTGGGCTCAGACAGAGCCTAAAATTAGGCTGGCTTAGGCAGGACAGCCATGGATCCAGCCCTACAAATGGTCCTCCTGACAAGGATCCCTACACTGCACCTGTGGTGCTGCTGGAGCATGTCAGGCTGAGGTGGGAGAAGGATGAAGCCACCCACATTCCTCAGCATCCAAATGCTTCCATTCCACAGTTTCCTACCCCATATTCATTAGAAAAGACCTGAAAAAATCCTTCAGAATTGCTGAAAAAATCCTTCACGATTCCTACCCCTGCTGGACAAGCTGGGGGAAATGCTGGGGCTGGGAAATTCACCTGCGAGCTGTCAAAGCCCAGCACTGGCTCCGATGGGGTGCCCGAGCCCTTCCTGCCAGGCTCGGCACAGCAGCACCTTTTCCATGGAGAAACAGACACCTTGCACTTACTTTTATTTATGGGATCAGCCATTGGAATCCCAATGCGGATGCAGTTGACAGCCTCGGGGCTGTCGGGCTGGGGCAGATCTTCGCAGTTGGGCAGCTTCAACCTCATCAGGATCATGGGATTAGACCTGGCAAAAATGTACTCGGTCTGGCACAGGACGTTTTCCAGGATCTCACACTCATCCCGGCACAGATCCCGAGGTTTGGGAGCGGAGGAGGTCTCGTCGCAGTAGGGGAAGGCGTAGTGGCACAGGGAAGGGATGGCGAACTGGGAGCACTTATCCGACAAATGGCTGGAGGTGCCGATCATGGTGAAGGCAGCTGCAAAACGCACACAAGGATTGGATTTGGGGATGTTATTCCCGTGCTGTCGCCCTCCCAGTGGAACCCTCGCTCCCCACTGCAGCTGTTCAGCGGATGAACAGGAATGCACAGCGCTAATTACGCTGGAAGTTATTAACGACGCTGATTCCACCGACAAGGAAAACGCATCAGGTTTTCAGCACAGGATTAATGTTAAGCTCATGACTCAACCCCCAAACTTCATTATTCCTTTAATTATTCCTTTTTTCCCTCCCAAATAACCTAGAATAATTTACAAATTCATGTAGTCTTTGGAAGCCCAACAGGTAAACCCCAAATTCCTGCAGGGTGACAGCACCGGTTCCTTCGTGGAAGGTGACAACTTTCATGTACATCATAAAGCCACCCCAAGACAAATCCCAAATAACTTTACAAATTAAAAGCTGGAAGATTGTGAACCGGTGGCTGCACATTGCTGTTCCTGGGGCAACGAAGAAGCCTTTTTTTGCAATGCTGACAGTGTCTGGAGACAAAGGGAGAAGAGAAATTTGGGATATTCTGACAGCAAGGAAAAAATCTGAATATAGAGAGGATTACCAGGGCTAGGATCAGGTCAAAGTAATTTATATAAAAAATAGAGAATATTATGATATCTGTGATGTCTGTGAATTCATCAACCCCATCAAAAATAATGGCAACTGGTTCTTCCCTAAATCCAAAGGAAAACCTGCTGGATTATTGATGCAGCCTTTCCCAGCACCTACATTATTCCAGCCACCTAAAATCAACTAAGGCTGGCCCCTCTTTGCTTTCAAAAGCTGCTGGGGTAACAGCAGCACTGAGTCTCCCAGGGGCTGTAAACACCCAGCCCCTTCTCCTTGAAAAATCCTTTTTTTAGGTGTTTTGGGGGGAGCTGGAGGAGCAGAGACACCCAGGCGAGCTCGTGGCAAGAGGGAATAAAGACCAGAGAAAAATACCATTGCCGTTTATAAAACTCCAGCAGCTTTTTGGGAGAACACAGCTCGGTGGGGAAGCAGCCAAGGTGTTTTTACCCACCTGTAATCTGGTTTTCTATTTCCCCCTGCATGTGCAAGGACTCCATGTAGATGGTCCTGTTGCCAATGAAGCGGGCGCAGGCGATGCCCCTGTAAGGCTGGCAAAACCCGTCCTCCTCATACTCATCCCTGAAATCAGCCAGAAACATAAAGTTGTGACTGTAAAATATTGAAAACAATTAGGATTATTTCATTCTGTTCGACAAGGTCTTGAATATTTGTTTGTTTAAATAAACCCCTTTCGTCTGCCTGGTAAAAAGTGGCATTTCAGCCTAGCCAAAATACCCATTAATGTCGAATGAAATGAGTGCTCTTAAGGCTCTGCTCAGAAATACACCCAGCCTCGATTAGAAGAGAAATAGGAACTGCCTGGAAAAGCAGGATTTATGTTTATTTAAAGCAGCTAACACATAGTTTTCTATTTTTGAACCAAGCTTGTCCTTTATATTGATAAACACAGCAGGAAGAGACACGCAAGCAGAATTTAGAGTGTATATCGAAAATCCAACCTCTGCCAGCACTGATACCCCAGAAACAGGAAATGTTTGCTCAGCCTCCCGTGTGTGGCAACATTTAGTGCTAAAACAGAACCAAGGCTGAGACAGGAGTTCAACAGACACACTTCTTTCATTAGGTGCTTTCTTTTAGGCAAAATAGCAGATATTTAATACAGAAATCCAGATTGGAAATTATTTGCCAACGCTCTTCACAAAAAGCAAGGAAAGGAAATTACCGAAGCTCTGAAGACCAGGGCAGTCACTGGGTATTTTGAATAATCAGCACTGAACAGGGAGTTTTAGGGGGGTTTTGAGGAGGAGTTTTAGTCCATGAACCCTGAAATCCCAACTGCAAGAATCAGCCCTTTAAATTCCTTCCTCTGAGGATCCAGTTGGAGATATTTTGCACTGAGATTTTTGGGCTGAATTTGCTGGACAGACAGCTTGGCTCTGCTGCGGTCCCAGCAAAAGGAGGTGCTTAACGAAAATTTGCTGGTATTTTCTTTGTTATTCATGCCCAGCCTGGACAGCCCCTCTATGGCTCTCAAATTGGGATAAATGATACTGGAATATCCCTCTGGATGATGACAGCTGGGTAGGGAACAGGTTATCTCCTTTGTGTGTGGAATTCTCCCTCCCCCAGATGCCGAAAGCCCAACAGTGGAACCACACTACGCCTTAATAAGGGAAAAATCAGAGCTTTTTTTTAATCAATTCTGCCATTAAGTTTGACAAAAGCCACTTTCATCCCCTCCTGAAGACCTTGGCTGGGAGAGCTTGGAAATGCAAATTCCATGGGGGCTCTTTGAAGTTCATTGTGCGCTGCCTTACAGAGCCACGGCCGCTCCCGGCACCGCGGCCAGCGCCAGCTAATGGGATTAGTGGGAAGAAGAGCTGGGATCGCCTTCCAGGACATCCCAGACATCCCCCGGCACTGCCGGGCTCCCGGAGCAGCGTGCCGGGATTCACGCAGCGCTCACAGGGAGAAGCCAAACCCCAGGGATTAAGCGCAGTGATTTATGAGTGTGAAGATGAAGGGGTGGGAAAGAAGGATGGGAGAGGTGGAAAGCTCCTCCACGGACATCCCACTGTTGGGAAATAAGTGGGAAAGGGTCCAGGTTTCACTGGATGATGGTCCCAAGCGCATTGGGAGCTGGATTGCAAAAGGGCGGCCTTTAACTGCCAATTAAACCCTTCATTAACAGCCCGAGGGAAGGCTGAGGTGCCTCAGGTGTTCAGGCAACAAAGACACCGTGAGATGCAAGCAGCGACACAGCCACATCCTTGGGTTCCTGCAAGGAACCAGCTCTGACGAAAATATCTTTATTCTGTTGGTTCTTGAAGACAAAAGCTGAAACCTGAGCTGAAAAACCCCAACAGCGACTGCAGGCTCTGGGGCTCAGTTCATCTTCTCATCACTCAATGCCCAGATAGGATATTATTAATTAATCATTTATTATTTTTTATAGAAACATAGAATCCTTAAGGTTGGAAAAGCCTGCTAAGGTCAAGTCCAACCATTCCCCAGCACTGCCAAGGCCACCACTGGCCCATATCCCCACGTGCCACATCCACAGGGATTTTAAACCCCTCCAGGGATGGGGACTCACCACTGTGCCGATGTCTGAGCACCCTTTTGGTAAAGAAAATTTCCCAATATCCACCCTGAGCCTCCCCTGGCCCAGCCTGAGGCCGTTCCCTCTCCTCCTGTCCCTGTTCCCTGGGAGCAGAGCCCGACCCCCCCGGCTGCCCCCTCCTGTCAGGGAATTGTGCAGAGCCACAAGGTCCCCCCTGAGCCTCCTTTGCTCCAGGATAAATTTCTTATGGAATTTCACTCAGGGACTACGCAAAAGCTCGGCTCCCCTCTGAAGGGAAGGACGCGCAGCAGGGATTGGCAGTGAGCAGGGACACCAGCTCACCCGGCTGGGAATGCCCTGAGGAGCAGGATTTTGTAGATAATCCTGAGAGGGGAAGATTAGAGTAAAGAGGCAGGGCCAGGATGCCACCAGCTCTGCCCTGGGGCTGCATCCAGCGGAATTCACACCGGGAAAGCGGGAGATTAGCAGTGCATAAGGAGCAGGAACTACTTAGGATTGTTTTGGAAATCAGCTCCATAATGGGGCAGAAGGGTGAAACAAATGAAAGGAACGGGAGCATCGGGGTATGACAGGAGGACCCTGACACTCCGTGGTCCCCTGGACTCTGCTCCCAGAGCTGCTCCGGGGGTCACGGGCACAGAAAAGGGGCTGGGAGGTTCCTCTATCGAACAGCAGCTCCTTGAGCCTCTGCTCCCCACAACAGAGCGGTTTTGGGGTGCAGCCACGGCTCTCCCAAAGCCTTTCCCACTGAACAGACGCTGCCAAGGTCATCACCCTCTGCTTCCCAGACATTCCAAACCCATCCAGACCCAGAGTCAGGCCTGACACGGAACCCACAAAGGCGTGAAGGGCTCCTCCATCTCAAACACATCCCCCACCTCCTGCTGCCCCCTGGCAGCGCTTTGGCTTTAAACTCAGCTGTTATCAGGTTCGGCTTTAAACACAGCGATCAGGGCTTGGTTTTAAACACACCTACCGGTTTTCGGCTTTAAACACAGCTATTATCGGGTTTGGGGTTTAAACACAGCTCTCCGTTTCTTGGGATCAAGGCTGAGCCCGGATTCCTTTCCCACAGCCTGTGTTTGGCACCCCTCACCCGCTCCGTGTAAGGAATCACCGCATCCCTGCTCGGATGTGGTTCTGCTCCCTGATCCCGATCCCGCAGAAGGAAGGGTCCCTTTGGCTCCGGCAGGATGTAGATTAGGCCTGATCCAGCAATTAATGCGTTAACATTTACAGACGAGCTTTAATCCTAATGATTAAATCCTAACGATTAAATCCTAACGAACTGGAAGTCAGTGCAAGCCTGGAGGCGTTTCTGATTTCGGATGGACTTAATCACTTGTGCAAATTCTGGCTCCAGTGGGGAGGGCAGCAGCCAGCAGGTGGAAAACACCAATGGCAGCCTGCAGGAACAATTCCAGCCTCACCACAGCGCAGGATTTGGGGTCTGGGAGCTGCCCCACAACTCACTGCTGCTCCTTGCACCCCACAAAGCCCTGTGAGTGCTGGGTGAAGCCACGCAAGACAAAAGGCTGGATTTTAATGACCAACAGATGGCACAGCACTGTAGGGCTTTAAGATTATTTCTTTTCAGATTTGGTTTCCACTCTGTTTTCTGTTTCGCCCTGTCAGTGTTTCCAGCCTGGATGTTTATCCTGGAGCGTGCCCATTGCCTTTGGATCCTGCTGCCATTCCCCTGGCTTGGTGTAAAAATAGCACCAAGGATTAAATTTCCACCATCCTCAGGTGTCTCTGAGGATCTGACTGCTCAAAGTTCACAGAAAACAGGGGAATAAAGAGCTTTGAAGGGTGTCCACAGCTCAAATCCCTTTAAGATCCCATTCTCTGATTCCATCTCTTTATCTCTGCTGCTCCTGGCGTGAGGCTCCAGTGAATCCAGAGGCTGATCCACTTCCCAGTGCAGCACCTTTCCGAGACCGGGCAGAATTTCCGCCTCTGCAGCTTTTTGGGCATCCCCAAGCAAACGAGGCAGAGCAGAGAAACATTAATAATCAGTTTGCAGTATTTATTTTATTGGGTCACACTAAGCCTGCAGGGGCTTCAGGGTACCACCTCCTCTGCAACTGCTTCCTAAAAACAAACCCATCTCTGCAAGGTTCTCTGTCAAACTTCCCAACATCCTGAATTTTCTTTGCCAGCCTTTTTCTAAATCACAAGAAATCGCCCAAATTTAAACAACTTTTCCAGCAAATGCCAACAACAAGTCCAGGAACTCAGTTCAGCAAAAGCTTTCAAGCTTTCATTTAGAAGTATTTCATATATTGATAGAAAAACTGAACCTGTGAGATCATGTTGTATTTATTTTTACAATCCAATATATTAAAAATGCATATTCCAGAGATGCTGTCATTGTGTGGTCATTTCTACCACACCCCATGGATTTCTTTTTCTTTCTTTCTTTCTCTTCCTTCCTTCCTTCCCTGCCTCCCTTCTTTCTTTCTTTATCTCTTCCCCTTTTTGCTTACAGAAGGATTTGAATAAGTACTCTTCAAGAAAGAATCATAAATACAGGACTAATTTGGATATCTTGAGCAAAAATGGCCAAAGGAGAGAACAGCACAAGGCAAGACAAAGTCCCAGATGCTTTGAGTGTCCCAAAAGCCAGCCTGGATTAAGGTGTAAACGCAGAGGAGGTTGATTTATGGGAATTAACCAGCCTGAAGAGCAAAAGCAAATAAATGCTGGATTATCTCCCAGATCTACCAAGGGGAGATGGAAAAGTTTTGGCTCTGGGTGAGGACTGTGCAGACATTTTTTTCGCTGGCAAAGTGAAAGGCATTTTGTCTTGCTTTAAAAAAAAAACCCTCCTTCCATAGCACTGAACCAGTCAGAGCTGTTTATTGAAATAATTTCTATCCAACAGCAGAGTCCTGATGGGGAAAAAATCGGAGTGAGGGGAATAGGCAGTGCCTGATTCAGCCAGCCAAGTGCTTCCTGCTCGTCTCTTCCAGGGAAAATCAGCAATGCAGGACAGGAGTGGGAGCTCATCCCCAACACCCTGGAGCTGGGGACACCCCTGGCCCTCTCCAGAGCTGCATCCAAAGGCTCCTGCTCAACACCTGAGCCTCGCCCCTCCAAATTCCCAGCCTGAGCCCGGGGTTATGGAGGGGGCTGCTTTAGGGCAGTTGAGTCCATAATGATGCTGAGAAAAGAAACACCCTCAGAGGGAAGCTTTGCCATTAATTACATGGTGTATCGATTAATTATTTTCATGGTTCCGCATGCCCAGTGCCCCCTCTCTGTATAAATTATTTGTACATTGTTAAATAAATTCTGTTTTGTTCCCTCCTCGTGTTCCAGCTTCGCACGGGATGAAATGAAAGGGTTTGGACTTGGCAGATCTCCCTTAAAGCAAACAGATGAATAAAACTCTCTCATATTTTCCAAAGAGCAAAACCCAGTCGCTTGTGCCTCGCTTGGAAAACGGGAACACGCTGGCTCCGGCTCATGATAACATTTCAGCAACGTGAGGGCTGCATTTCACCCTGCAAAACGAAGAGAACTGCCCAGACTTCCACGTCACTGTGGCATTTAGGGAAAAGTTCTGGGGAATAAAAGCTATTGCTGTTCGACACCCCTTTAAAGGCACAGGGCAGCCAGGGTTGAAATGGTTCCCTGGGAAAACAGAGGCAGAAAGGAAAAAAATGATTCTGCTGGGCTTTGAGCAGGACATTTATAGAGTGCCAGAGATGATAATAATAACAATAACAATAATAACAATAACAATAGTAAATATAAAGGAAGAAGAAGAGGAAGAAGGAGAAGAGGAAGAAGGAGAAGAAGAGGAAGAAGGAGAAGAAGAGGAAGAAGGAGAAGAGGAAGAAGGAGAAGAAGGAGGAGGAGGAGAAGGAGGAGGAGGAGGAGGAGGAGAAGGAGAAGGAGAAGGAGAAGAAGGAGAAGGAGAAGGAGAAGGAGAAGGAGAAGGAGAAGGAGAAGGAGAAGGAGAAGGAGAAGGAGAAGGAGAAGGAGAAGAAGGAGAAGAAGGAGAAGGAGAAGGAGGAGAAGAAGAAGAAGAAGAAGAAGAAGAAGAAGAAGCCAATAATTAAATAAGATCTGCCTAAGGAAGAAGGAACCAATAATTAAATAAGATCTGCGTAAGGAACTGCTTTTCTTAGTTGTTACCTCCCTATTCAGACTGATGGCTGCTTTCAATGATGCCTCCAATCCAGATATGGATAAATAATACAAAATTCCTTTGGGTTTGGGGTGCTGGTTTGAAGGGGTCAGCAGTGGGATGGCACCAGGGAGCCCAGGCCAGCGCTGAGGCCACATTAGAGCCACGAATTGGAGCCAAATATTGATCACAAATCAATAAATCAGCCCTGAGATTCAGATTCAGAGATGGTTTTCTCCTCCCAAACACGTGAAATGTCCCCTTGCTAACACAGCTCCTGCAAAGCCCGAGGGCGTTCCCTGCAGGCATGGCCGGGGTGGCTTGGCAGCTGCAGCTGCTTGGAAGCAGGGTTTGGACCTTTCCTGGTGGATTTCTGACATCCTTATTCAGGATGAACTGCAAATCATGTGCTCCTCGTTATGGGAACGGCAGGAAACTCCTGGCACTCGTGTTTTGTTTGACAGAGCTATTTTAAGGTTACTTTTGGAAGGTCGGCTCGGCCAAGTTTCGAAAAGCAGAAGGGGGGAAAAAAACCGTGAAATGTTTTTGAAGAGCGGTCCAGAGGGATAAGATGACACGTGCTGAACGTTGCCTCCTCTCTCGGAGCTTTGTGCTGCCCAGAAAACCCGCTCCGTCCCGCTGGATTCCCACCCGGAGCCGCAGGAGTCTCACACCCCCTTCTCCACCTCTCATCGGGAATTAAGCTCCAGGTAAGGAGGTTTGGATGGAAGGATCAGCAGCTCCACCCCATAAATCTGCAGCTGCTCTGCCCTGAGTGATCCCAGCTCCCCTGGCTGTTGGTCTGAGGGGTTTTGGCGGGGGATGGATGGGGCTGGAGCACATCCCGTCCCCGTCCGTGTCCTACACAGCGGGCACTGGACACCGAGACAAGCAAAGGGAAGAGACTTCCCTTAAGAGCTTGGCCACATCCCTCAACATTTCTTGTCCAAATCCCTCCTAGCTGGGAGGGAATATTCAGAATTTAGGGCCCAATTTTGCACATTTTGGTTAGCTTCGAGGAGGATGCCCAGCCCTAAATTCTGGTAATCCTGCTCTGAGGAAAGAACTGTGTAAAAATGGCAGTTTTCTGCTCCAAAATGGGACAAATCCCTCCTCAAACACACATTTTAGGAGCAGTCTCTGAGTTTATTCCAGTTTATTCCATCTCCATCAGCCCCTCATGCCTGGGCAGCTCTGTACAGTTCCCATCCAGCCCCCAGATCCCACGGAGCTCCCGCCTCAAACATCTCACAGCTTTCACAGGCACAAAAAGTGCTCAGGGACCTGTTGGACTGAGAAAGCTGAAATTCCCTGGATCCTGTTCTCCATAGGGAAAAGTTCTCCACATTTGCTTGGTGCTACATGAAGTGTTTTTCTGGTGTTTTTCCATGTAGGAACGGGAGAACAACCCATCCTTCTGCCTCTCCAGGTCTGCCAGGAGATGCACAGATAAATCCCATCACCAAGGACATGCTGGAGATTGGAGTCAGTCTCCAGTCAGGGAAAAACCCTCAAAAATATGGAATTTTTCATGTTTTAGTCACATGAAGGTACAGAGGTCGCTCAGATTTTACAGAGGAATTAAATAAATTGTGGACGGCACTGCCTTTTCCTCACAGGTTTCCCCCTCATAATACACAGAAAAATGAACTTCTGGGATTTATTTCAAAAAATAAAATTATTTCTATATATGAAAGAAATACAGTCAAGGTTGAGCCACCTTTCCAACGGCTCAATCAGCGCATTAGGAGCTTTATTCCCAAATATTTTCCTCCCAGCAGCACTGGATTGAGACACAGCACCACGAGGGTGCTTTGGACCCCAGTGGGAAGAGGATGGGAACTATAACAAGGTTTTAAGGAACACTTTTCTGTTTGCCTCATATTAAATCTCTTTGGGCAGGTGTCCCTTTTCTTTTTTTTTTTCAAGGGAAAATGAACATTTTAAATTTTGCAGTGATTCCTGTCTCTCCCAAGTGCTCATTCCTGGCTGGGACTGAGAATGCTCAAGCAAAAGAGAGTTTTGGAATTGCTTGCTCCTTGTGACACACTCCTACCTTGGCAACAGGATTGTCACCTCCTCTGGAACACTGAGGGAAAACCACACATTCATACACGAGAACATCAAAAATGAAAACATTGAGTCTAAAGCAAATGGTGATTTTTTATGGCATTAATATATCACATGGGAAATTATCTTCATTTTCAAGCTGTTTTTCCATCCTAAGCATTTTGTTTTCTTTCTCTCCTATGGAAGAACATCCAAACTTCCCATTCTCCAGCAATTATCAGGTTTATTCCCTGATAAAACTATTGCATATTTTCTTTGCTTGGGAGGGAGTTTTTCCAGAAAGCAACATCCCACTCCTTCCTGGGTGCCAGGACACTGCAAATACAGCTTTGAACCCTCCCAAACTGATAGAAAAACCTGGAATATTGAACTCCACAAAATGAGTTTCAGACTTTCTGCAGCCCATTTTATCTCTCCCTAAGTCTTTCCTGCTTTCCCTTATTTTCTGGAGTCACAGCTTTATTTCTGCTCCTCCCTCCCCTCTCCTTCCTCCTAACATTTAATTTGTCTTATGTGCCTCAAATAGTTCTTTCTTCTGGTGACCTAATATTTTAACCTTTAAGCGTGATGAGAAACAGACTTCACAAAACTGACACGTGAATTAAAAGTGAAACACATGCCTCAGCCCAAGTTCATTAAAAATAATACCTATAATGTTAGCTTGTTTCAGCTATTATTCGAGCAAAAATTTGCACCCATCAATAAACAGAGTCCACAATGGCTGCAAAAATAACACTAAGCTCGAATTTACCAGAATTGGCTGGTTTATTTCTCTCTTTGTTTCACAGATAAAAAGATCTCCCTGACAGGAGGGGGCAGCCAGGGGGGGGTCAGGATCTGCTCCCAGAGAACAGGATGAGAGGAAACGGCCTCAAGTTGTGCCAGCAGAGGTTTAGGTTGGAAATTGGGGAATTTTTTTCATGGAAAGAGTGATCAGGGACAGTGGTGGGGCAGTGGTGGGGTCCCCATCCCGTGAGAGATTTAAAATCCATGTGGATGTGGCACTTGGGGCCATGAGGCAGCGGTGGCCTTGGCAGCGCTGGGGATGGTTGGACTCGATCTCAGAGGGCTTTTCCAACCTAAACAATCCCATGGCTCTGTGAAATTCCAGATTCCTTTAGGAAAATCCAGCGTATTTTCCTCAAGAACCTTCCCAGGAGTTAGGCCTGAGTGGGAACACGGCGCTTTCCTCAGCAGCCTGGGATTGCTGGGTTTAGGAGCATCACAAACTTGGGCTGGGCCTAAATCCAAACCCGTCTGAAGCAGTTCTCACTGAATCAGCTGGTCAAGCCTGACAACTGTGAAAACAGTGGAAGTTCCCAAAAATGGCAGGTCCATCATAAATCCAGGCCCTGCCAGACACGTAAATTCCTCAGCTGGGAATTGTCAGCGCTTTAAAGGGCATCCCCAGTGATACCAACCTGGGAACGGCCTGTGGAAAAGATCCTTCTGGAGATAAGAAACCCCTTCTTATGACGCCTTTTCCTGGTCTTAAAATTAAGAGAGCTGAACACAGTTAAGAGGGAAAAAGGGTTTTACCTCGGTGTTTATTGAAGGACCCTCAGGGGCGCCGAAATGCACCTCGAAATGCACCCCGAAATGCCCCCCGGAGAAATGGCCCCCCACGATGTGATGTGTGTGCAATTATAGGCCTTGCTAATTAGCACATCTATCAAAGATTGCCCAGGGAGGGACTCCAGCGAGACCCCTCAGCGAGGAACCTTCCCCTGGCTGGGCCTGGCTTTGTTTACAGAATGTGCTCTGGAGAGGCCCTCGGGGTCTGGGGTTTCCAGGGTGTTTGGGCTCTTGGCTTAACGGGATATTGGGTGTGAGGGAAGTGATCAAACTTAAAGAATTATAACTGTGTGGGCTAAAAGCACTGAGAATACATAAAAGCTGTATAAAAGTGTGTATAAAAGGGGTATAAAAGAAAAAGCAAAAAATCATCATGGCATCACTTAAGACAACGAACACGAGTGAAAATCTGCTCCAGTGGAAATGAAGAGTTGTCCCTCCGTGCCCTCATGGAAATGGGATAAGGCACGGAGACAGAACCTGCTGGTTTTCCTTAAAACCATTTTCCCTCTCTCCGGAGGCTGCGCGGACCTGAGTGAAGCAGCCGCACTCCAGGAACCACCCCGGCACCAAACCACTCATATTTCAGACTCTAGGGCCGGAATATTCAGAATTTAGAGCCCAATTTTGCACATTTTGGTTAGCTTCGAGGAGGATGCCCAGCCCTAAATTCTGGTAATCCTGCTCTGAGGAAAGAACTGTGTAAAAATGGCAGTTTTCTACTCAGAAATGGGACAAATCCCTCCCAAAACTTCAGTTTTTAGGAAAAAAAACAGGCAGTCACTGCCTTTTCTTCCTGTTAAGAGTGAATATGTTCCAACACACCTTCCTGCCTGTTTTCTGGCAGGAGCATTAAAAGAATTATTAAGTAAACTCTAACCCCCCCCTTTTTTTTTCTTTTATTTTGTTGGAAACATCTAATTTTTCGAGGCAAACCAGTTTGAAACACTACAAATTTAAATTGTTTGTCTGAGCAACTCGAACAAAAGCCCGGTTTGTAGAAAACATCTAAAACACTGTCCCTTCACAGCCTTTTAACAGCCAATAATTGGTATTCAAGGTGAAAAAAAAATGCTTTTCACCCCTCATAACAATAACATTTTAAAATTCATGTGGGTGAAAATGCACAAATTCTTCTGGACTTGTCTACGTTTTAGGATATGGAATTTACTGATATTTCCCAACACATAAAACTATCCCAACTGCTTTATTTAGTTGTATTTTATTATTCTAATGTGCCAGCAACTGAGAGCAGGAATCCCCTCGAGGTTTGCATTAGAAGGAATTATGTTAATGTGCCGCTGGGAAGGGATCACAAATTTTTAAGGCATTTTACACGTGATTATTTGGAGTTTGCTTTGATGCAAATTAGATTCAGGGTGCTGTTAGCATCCAGTCTGCCAGACTTCCTACCTGTGCCACCAACACTTCAGCTGCTAAATCTGAAATTAATTGGGATCGATAAGCTCAGATGTATGATACGTCTGATATGAATGCATTCCCCCACTAGAAAAATATTATTTAAGATAACAGACCTGTCTCTAGAACTTTGTTTTAATAACATCTGTCCCGGCACACTCGAGCAGTTGCACTGGATCAAATTTAAAAGCTGGGTTTTATCTCGGAGTAGGTGAAATGCTGGCTCAGATCAATGCTCACTCTTACCGTGGCCTTGTAATACAAAACACGCATTTTGTAACTGCATAAAAAATTAAAGGAGGATTAAGCCAAACATCATTTAAAAGGCGGGCACGCCCCCCCATCCACGCAGCAAAGCCATTTAGAGTTGAAAATCAAAGGGAACCCTGATATTCCTACCCCGCTGCTCCTTTGATCCAGCCAAGGAACTTTATTTTGGCAAGAGCACGATTGCCTGTTTTGTCTGAAATGCCAAGGATGGAGTAACAATCCGTGTTATTCATGGAAAAATAAAGAGCTGAAACCCATGGGGTTCCTCTGGTTTATCCCCACACAGCTGAGATTGGACCCTGAAACAGCTCCTGATGCCCCAAACAGCTCCCGGTGCGAAGCAAACTCTCCCCAGATCCTTCCCTCACATTTAGCACTGCTGGAATAATATTTTCTCTCATTATCTATTGCTCCTTCCCAGTCTCCAAAAGCTGGGACACTTCTGGAAGGGCAAACCCTCATCTGATACTCGTGCCTGGGCTGATTTGTACCCACTGAGGAGGAAAAACTGACACCACCGAATTTTAAATAAATGCTGAAAAATTACCATGAGGAGCGAAAGTCAGACAAAGAGACTTCCAAAACTATCAGAGCTGCCAACAGGGCAAAGGAGGGTTTGTGATGCTTTCAAGCCCAAGACGAAGAGTTTCTGCTGTAATTCAGATTTGTTTCTCGCAAGATGGAAATGGAGCTGTCACCAGCAATGCAGGGTTAAAAGCATTTATTTATCGTTTAAATGCAATAAAGTAGTTTCTGTTCCAAAAGCAGCTAAAGAAGACATCAGAGAGGAATTGCCAAAGCCAAATCTTTTAAACACGGGCAGGTTGAGGCAATTTCCACCCCAGAACTGTAGAAGAAACCTCTCTATGGTCTGTGCAGGGTGTCCTGAGCTGTCTGTACTCACACACGTCCTGGGAAAACCCAAATCACTCCATGCCTGATGGCCTTACACCATCCAGGCCAAACCAGTGGGATGGCTGGAACGAAGCCCAAACAATCCAGGGTTGGAGGTGGTGACAGAGCTGGAGGCAGTTCCCAGGAGCTTATGGAAAAGAACCCTCTCAGGGTCACTGTGGCAGAGGCAGGAGGTGTACAGGGAACAGTGGTTGTGTGTTTAGGATCCTAAAGGGGGATTCCGACCTGACGCAGCAGGAGCATGATAAAATCAGATAAAATCAGATAAAATCAGATAAAATCAGATAAAATCAGACAAAATCAGACAAAACCAGATAAAATCAGATAAAATCAGATAAAATCAGACAAAATCAGATAAAATCAGATAAAATCAACACGAGACTTTTTGTTTTCCAAGGATATGCCCCACTTAATTGCAAATCACCAGAACTGGGCCATAGCACTCTCAAGAGAAGTCCTACAGCAATGGGGACTGCAATGGTCTCTTCTCACTTTAAAGCCTCCAAATCTGCAGACCAGCTGTGAGCCCTGAAAGGGGACTGGCTTGCAAAGCCTTCTTGGTGCTAATTGCTGGGCAGAACTGTGGCAAGAGAATGTGCCCATTCATCTGGAGCAAAACCAGGGCGGAGAGAAAATGGATTTGTTTAAAGTAAATTCACCGACACAAGGAATTTGGCCGGAGAACTGTGGCAGGGTAACATTTGTGATTCATTTTTGCTGAGCTCAGGCACCAGTAACAGCATCCAAATTCCAGCTCGGATGATAAGTGCTTTCCTTCCTCACCCAGGTAACCACACGTGTTTTCCTGTTAACAAGATCAATAAACTTGACACACTCAGAAATGGATGATTAACTCCTTTTACAGTATTTGAGGTGGCCCGGGGTTATTGCTTTGAACAGCCAGAGCTGGGACGTCAGGAGTGGTTTTAATTATCAGGATAAATAATGTAACACCTTATAATCTTCTCCCTTGCACTGCAGGGCTTTGTGATGGAGTTCCACGGACTGGGAGTGAGTAGTAACGACGCACAGGCTGGCTGAGCAGTGATGTTATCCTTGTAGGAAAACTCATTCCCAAGGTTTTACACCCTACTGAACTAATGAAAGCCCCTTGGGTCACTACAGATTTATTCCCACTGTTAATGTTTGTACTAGGCTGAATAAACACTTGCCCCAACACTGGTTCTCCTAAAGGCCCCAGAAGCCTGGAGTAAAATCTTAAGTCAAGATGGGGACGGGTTCAAATTGAAAAAGAATAGGTTTAGATGGGATATTGGGAAGGAATTGTTCCCTGGGAGGGTGGGCAGGCCCTGGCACAGGGTGCCCAGAGCAGCTGTGGCTGCCCCTGGATCCCTGGCAGTGCCCAAGGCCAGGCTGGAGCAGCCTGGGACAGTGGGAGGTGTCCCTGCCCATGGGATGAGCTTTAAGGTCCCTTCCAAGCCAAACCATTCCATGATCCTATGAGGGAAGGAAGCTCTGCAGCTGCCCTGCTCCCAGCTGGGACAGAGATTTCCAGGGACAAGCTGAGCTCCAGCCCCTGGCTCTGGGATGTCCAGCCTGGGACGTCTCAAAAAGCAAAGGCTCGACACTGGGTCCGTCTGAAGGGGGAGGAGAATCCCAAACTGCCCACGGAAAGGAAGGATTTACACAGAGAGAGAGACGACTTTTCATGTGGGTGAAAGAACGCTGAGGACAGGAAACAAACCCACCCCACAGAGCCACAGACGCTGCCTCTCTCCCTCCCAGTGCCCTGTGCTTGCAAGGCTGTAATCATTATTATTATTATTATTATTGTTATTGTTGTTGTTGTTGTTGTTGTTGTTGTTGTTGTTGTTATTCCTACTTTTTGTTCTCCTGAGTAATTCCTTCCACAAGCAACTGGAGTTTTCACTGCTGCAGTGTTCTAAATGTTTCATCCTAATTCATTTTCCAGCCCACTGAGTAGCGAGGCTGGCAGATAAACCCGAAACCTGCTTGAAGCTGTGCCCAGAGCTGAGCTTTGGATCTGATGAATCTCCAGCAGATCCCTCAGTGCTCCTCCTTTCCTTGGTTCCCCCTCAACACAAAACGAAAAGAGCAGAAGAGGATTTGTTTAAGGAATATCAGCAACAGCTGGGCACTGAAGGAAAAGACCAAAATGAGACAGAGATTGAGATTTGCCCGCTGGGCTTTTATTGCTGGGTTGTGTGAGAGATTTTACTGCGACCACAGAAACATTATAGGCCTTTAAGGAGGATTTCCCTCATAATTAAAGGCCTCATGGCACAGGGGAACCTCTGGGGGCCTTGGAGATGACCTCACATACTATAAGTGGGTTCTGAAATGTGTGAGTAGTTCTTTACTCCACCCTTACACCCACCCACTCCCACGGCCCAGGAAAGTTCTAGAGCAGCATTCAAGGACTTTGAAACACACTTGTTCCACGTGGGAGATGTCCCATTTTCCCTTCCAGAAAACCATCATTAAGTCACCATTGCACTTGGCAGTTTTCTGACTCAGTCACGCCGAACTCAGGACAGCCAGACACCTTTTTACACTGCGAGCAGCCAGGTTAGAGAATTATTTCCCTTCTTTCCTCCTCTACCCACAGCCCTTTCCACCCCTTCCCAGTGGGCAGTAGAGGCAGCAGGGACCAGAGAAACTCAAGCCACGTGTTCTCCTGCATCTCTGAATCCTTGGAGTGACTGTGATCCCACCACAGGCTGGTGGGCAGGGAAATCAAGGACTTTGGTTTCCAATCCTTTAGGTTTTGGTTGTGTTTTATCTTTTAACTGCTTAAGGTAAACCAGCAAACCCCCAGAACAGAACAGAAAGCTCCCAAAGCCTGGGGCTGAGGTGAATTTTCCATCATAAAACACAATCCATGTCCCCAAAACAACGGTCCTCACCTGTGCTGTAGCAACTCTGCAGTGAAAGGCCACTGAAGAAGGAACTGGGTTGGATTTACACACAAATGAAACAACAGATCAGTAATTTCCACATCCTGCATTGTCTTGAGCACAACAAAGATCAAGTCTAATCCCACATGAATTAGAGACTCTCTAAAACATCATTTTTTATTCGTCCTCTTTGAGGACAAGATACACACTCAGGCCAAGTCCTTCCAAACCCAAGCAGCACAAAGCCAGGCTCTGCTCAGCCAGGACTGAAACCCGACCCAGTCCAGAGTGCCTGAAATCCACTGTTACTGTCATACTGTCACATCTTTCCTCACAGCCTTCAGGCTCAAAGAAATCCCGCTAAGCCACTTAAAATGCCCTTCTGATTAGAGCTGAACGAGAATTTTTTTTGATTAAAACTGTCTTACGGAGCAAACGTCGCCTCCCGAACGCTGGAATGCTTCACAGAAACCCAGTGGTTTGGCCCAAAGTGCTGCTGCAAGCTTTGAGCAACTCCACAAGGGATTTTGGGGCTGGCTTCAAAAGAGCTGTTACCTGGAATGACCACATGAAATATGGGAAAACCAGATTATGCCTCTGCTCTGAAGCAGAGCCAGCGTCTTCCTCCCCTCGAGTATTGCTGGGTTAGGGGCCGTGCAGTTTTTATTCTCTGAGACAAATGCCTGATGGCCTCAGCTTCGTTTCAGCGGGGAATAAAAGCAAAGTTTGGAAGCTCAGAATGTTTAATCAAATCCAATAGTTTTGTTTCCAAGCAGACTCAGCTGCAGCCTTAACATGGAGCTCAGGAACACACGTCCCCTGTCCCAAGGGATGAACTCCTACCCAGACAACTTCTGCAGGGAGAGCAGTGGGAAAATTAAGGAGTGACATTAAAGCATTAATGGGAACAATATCTGGCAGGTTGGACTGTTTGGTTTAACTCACTAGACTGGGTTTATTATTAGTCAGACCCAGACTGCCAGCTGGGCTTAATGGTATTTATTATTTTTTACAACAGTTGAAGAATATCTCCATGAGCACAGCGGCCTGGAGGAAATGATCAGCAGAAGTAATGCAACTTTCCAGCCTTTCCTGATTTATTTTTTGCCTTTCTGTTGTCAAAAACTTCAAAATGATCCTCACGTTGCTCCTTTTTTAAATAAATCAGGGAAACAGGCACAGAGTGTATAACTCAGGGTCAAATTATGTCATCCCAGGATTTCTTTAGTGCTGTGGAAAGACTGATAATTCAGATATTCAATTAGAGAAAGGAAAATTTATCCTATAGCTGTACTTTGCTTATCAGTCCCCTTGGAATCATAGAATTATAAAGGTTGGGAAAAATCACTGAGTCCAATGAATAACCAGGACCCTGTGAGGGATTTGAGAATTTCCTGGATCCGGTGTTTAAAAAGGCAGTAAGGCCTTGATATACATATAAATATGAATATAAATAAAGTCATTGATGTAGAAATAAAGGCAATAAAGATAGAATGACAGCATAAATGCCTCTTTCAGTGTTATCCTCAGCTCTCAACTCCCTCAGGCTCTGGGATCTGGCCACAGATCCCACATGCCAGGCCCGGGAATACTGACAGTGCAACTGGGTGTGTGAAAGTCTGGGGGAAACAGAAGCCCCAAACTCCTCAAGTACTGACTGCAGCACTGCACAGGGGCCACTTCCACAGCACACCACACATTTATCCCCGTGTGGAGCTGCTATGGGTGATCCCGCACAGAAGGGAAACAAAGGCAGCTCTTCAATAGCACGTTGTCTTCCCATTTCCGTGCTGCAGAAATGCATCAGGGCCAAGTCCTAATGCACCTCACTCCCTTCTCCCTCCCTGCTTAAAAAAATATTGACATCTCCGTAATTAATTTGTTTTCAGATAATTCAGCTCTGTCTCCACGCTGTGCTGGGCCTTTCCCCCGCGCCACGTGCGGACAGGAGGGGTTTCTGTTTGCTCTGCCCGCAGATAAGGGAACACTTCAGCTGAAACCGGCACAAATATTTATCAGACACCCTTTTAAAAGCCAAAAGCACTTTCTGAGGTCAATCTTTCACCGGACTCCAGGCCAATTTCTTTTCTGTAGACTTGCCACAGCGTAACAAAATACAGCCTGAGCCCCTTCATGGCAAAGAACGTGGCTGCTTGCAGCACTGCTCACACGAACACCAGTGGGTGAGGCAGGGCCACAGCACACAGGAACAGTTGGATATTGGGAAGGAATTCCTCCCTGGGAGGGTGGGCAGGCCCTGGAATGGATTTCCCAGAGCAGCTGTGGCTGCCCCTGGATCCCTGGCAGTGCCCAAGACCAGGCTGGACGGGGCTTGGAGCAGCCTGGGACAGTGGAAGGTGTCTCTGCCCGTGGCAGGGGGGGGAACGGGATCATCTTTAAGGCCCTTTCCAACCCACCCTGTGCTTCCATTCCCTGTTTTGTTTCAAGCCCCTCCTGCAATAGTTTGGGCTCATCCCCCCAGGCCAGGTGTCCAGAGGGCCTTCTGCTGCACCAGCTCCAGTTCAGGCCCCTCAAACACACCTTAAATCTTACTTTGCCTCAGCTTCCCGCGTGTCTGGGAGATAAGGGGAGGTACAGAGGCACAGGACCCTGGGATTCCCAGATAAGGTGTATATTTAGCTACCTAAGTACCCTGAGCTCAATAAAACACCCTGGAATGGGCTCTGCAGCCAATTCATTCCATACAAGACACGGCTGTGGCTTCCTCAGTGCCACATTACATTTACCCAGAGGTTTTCAGTTCTTTTCGCTCGCTCAGCAAAATCCAAGAGCTCGACTCCCTAAAACCTGCGCACCCCTGTCCCTCAGGAACCCCTCAGCAGTCACCTCATGGTCCCCAGTGCCACAGCAGAACAACCCAGGGAAAAGGTGAGACAGTGGCACAAGAGATAAGCGTGCAGCAGATCAAAGACCCAACGGAGAGGACAAGGCCAGCTCTCCCTGGAAACACTCCCGTTCCAGCCCTGGCACGCTCCCAGCAGATAACCTGAGAGAGCCCCTGGCAGACTGAGGGAGTGTTCTTTTCTTTTCCCCAGGATGAAGTCACGCAGCAGGACGTCCCATGGTTTGTGTCAGCAGCAGCCACTCAGGCTCCATCCAACCTTGCACCACATGGGGGTTTTTTTTCCCCCCCAAAAATATATTTATATTGGCCTCTGCATGGAATATCCCACTTCAGGCTTGTGTCTCAGATCCCACAGGCTGTAGGAACGAGCTGTAGGATTAGGCTGTAGGCACCAGCACACAGCGGGGCTGTCAAAGATGCCACGCCAAAACACCTGGGAATTGTGTCCAGTCCTCATTCAACATTTCCATCATCGCTGAACAGAGGGAGGGAGTTTCTGTGACAGCCACAAAATGTGGGTCAGGCTGGAATGACAGGATTCCTGGAGTCAAACCTGGCACCCAGGGCGCAGGGACATCGCTCTCAGGATGCTGCTGGAGCAGTGAATCTGTTCTGGCCTCTTTATTGGCGTTTTTTCCTCTCTAAATTTTACCTTCTGTGGCCAAAAGAGGAAAGTCTCTGCGTTCCTCTTTGAAATCCACGATCACACACGCAGCTGGCCGAGCCTCACCTGGATGCTGGCCAGCGGTTACACATTTTCTTGTTGCAGGAACCATGCTGGCACACAGAGCCACTGCACAAAAGATCTGTTTTACTCAAAACCCCAGATGTGTTTAGCTGAAAGGAAAAAAAAAAAACAACTTTAAAAAATCCCAATCACTGAAAAAAAGAGGATGGGAGAATCCAGGGGGGGGGAGTTGTGGTTTCACAAGCTTTGCAAGCTATTTCTGGGAATCACAAACCCCAGTTCATTTTATGAATCAGATGCTCCTCAAAGTTACAGCCCTCTCGTCTCCTCTTTCCCCCTCTCCTCGCTCCCAGTGGTTAAATAAAGAACAAAACAACGCCATATTTAGGATATTTATATATAGAAGAGGCTCCACGAAGAACAAAAGGACTGTTCCAGAGGAATATTGGCACCAGGATGTTCATATTCCACTTGGGAATGCCAGCCCTTGCCACGTTAAACCAGGTTAAACCTCTTCAGAACACGCTCACAACACAATACAAAATCATCATTAATAATAAATACAGAGCATTTTCCTGCGCTCTCCCCACTGGACTGCACTCCAGCAGGGTTTTTCCAGCTCATTTTTACACTAAACTGGCATTTTGCTTTTCTTTCTCACCACGGCTCTTGTGGAAGTTCTTGCTCCACCACCTCTAATTTCAGTGATTTGTGCCCAGGATTTCTCCTGCAGTGGGTGAAGTTCGGGACAAGCACAAAGCCAAGGCTCCAGGTAATGCAAACAACAGAGAATGAGACAAAAAAACCCCAAAAAGATTGGGCACAGAACCATTTCCCAGGCCAAAGCACCTCTATTGTTACATTAAATTCTCTCATCCCCAGGAATGTTCTGTGCTCTGACCTCATTCTGTTCCGGTTCTGATCTCTGCAGCCAGAGCTGAGGTGAAGACACACATTTCTGTGTCCTTAAGGGACCAACCTTGCCACGGATGATGGATAAAAAGCGAGTTTCAAAGAGATGTGAAGCACAGGAACTTCAAAAATAATGTCAAAAACCTGGGGTTTTGGAGAAATTTCGAGAAGCAACGGGGCTACAGTGCAAATTCCTGGTTTAGTGGAAGGTGCTCATGGCAGGGGGTTGGAATTAGATGATCTTTGAGGCCCCTTCCAACCCAAACCCTTCTGGGATTCTGAGATTTGTAATATATTTGTGTGCACAACACACAGACCCCCACACACAGAGCAATGCACAAACACACTCTGCCACACGAGTTAACCACCAAAATGCTCCCTCTGATCTTCCCAGAGTGATTTCATCAACCCAATTTGTGTCTGCCTTGAGAAATCCCATGGATAAAAGATGGAGATACATCAGCTGAGGGTGGCCTTTTCCAGCCAGAGCTCCCTGACCTCCCTGCCCCTCCCAGACCCTCTGCCTGCTGTGGAGGTGCCCTTGACACCCATCCCCGTTCTGGAAACGATTCCGGCGGCTGGAGAGCCTGGAGCTGGCTCCCGGGGGCACATCCGGCCGTGGGACATCGGCATTCACACCCCCTCCACATTCCTCGAGCTGCCTGGAGCTGGCACTGCATCTGCAGCACCCAAAGATGAAAGAATGATTTATTTATAGAGCGTGGCTTGGGGTTGTTGGGGTTTTTTTTTAAAAAAAACTAAAGAGGTCAGAGCAGCAGGGCGGGATCGTGGAACGTGGTTCCAAGGGATTTACAGCTGAGCCTTGCCCGGCCTCTCCAAGGGAGAGTTAAAGGAAGGGTGTTCAGGGCAGGCAGAGCTCCCCACCCCAGCAGAGCCTCAGGTTCCCGGTGTCCTCTGGGACAGCACTGCTGCCTTGGCTTCCCTTTGCTCCACACTGATTTTCAAATCAGGTTTTCGGCTCTAGGAGAGCTCAGGGAAAGCAGCAAGAACAACACACATGAGTTATTGTGTTATCACCTGTCTCCTTTCACAGAAATCATCATTTCACCTTCCCATTTACACCTGGCCCAGTTGTTCTCCTGCCATTACAGCGGAGCAGAGCTCTGCTCCTGTAAATTCCGGAAGGAAAAGTGCTGAGCATGTGGATAGTTTTAAAAACACGATCCTCAGGTGAAATCTGTAAATGAACAGAACCTTCCACTCGTGGCTGACTGATAAAGACATGGGAAAAACAGGCCCAGGTTCTGAATTTTATGACCCAGCTTCCAGACTATTCCCAAAGAAACTGTTTCCCCAGAGGGAGGATGATGAGAGAGGTCAGCCAGGTACTTCATCTCTCACCCCAGAGCTCGAAAACTGGCACGGCTGGGCTTGGTTTTCACACCAAAAAAAAAGCAGAAAAATGAATTTCATAGCCACAGATTCATTTTTTAACTTTTCAAGGCTCCACGTGAGTCACACAATCCAATGCCCAGGATATTCTTTGCGTGGAAGGAACAGCAAAGACAAAGGACCAGAATTTGAGGTAATTTCCCTCCTGCATTTCACAACATGCAACTGAAGCGTGATTAAATATCTTTTTTGGTTACAAAATTATAAGGCACAGCTATAAAATCAACTATTAAAGAGGACATCTCACTTTCTTTTCACCTTTTCACATCCTTTGTGTGTATTTTAGCTGGTTAAGTTGTGGTCTTTTCTTTTTTGGAAGGGGAGTGAAAAACCACCAAAACCCTGCCAGAAAGAACAAATGGGAAAAAAGGGTCGCAAATGTATTTTGTTTTAAAAAGTGAGGCAATCCTGAGTGCTCTAGAGAGTGGAATTCCAGCCCAGCTCTCTGTTTTCTGTGCTCACGCTGCTCTCACGTGGGTTCTGACCACTAAGGATGTGTTGTTTAACCCCACAGATTTCAGAAACCCCAAACTAGGTGGGAGCAGCACAAAATCCCCATTTTCTCACCTCGTTCATTAAGTCTCCAAAGTGCTGAGGAGCCCAAACAGCCCCCAAATCCCACAGCACCGGGAAACTCCCCTCCCCAGAACACCACAACCACCGAACAGAGCTGAAATCCCAGCAAAGAGCTCCCCTTCCAAAACAAACTCCAGGATTCCATGGCAGGCACCTTCACAAGGGAAGATAAAACCACATTTTAGGCTGTTCCATTAGAGGGCATCCTACAACATCCTTTTGTGGTCAGAGGCTTCTCCTCATCTATATCCTCTGCAATAATTCATGAAAGATCTTCCATAAAGAGCCAGGAATATTCACATCCCCGGGTTTTTGCATCCCTTGTAATTGCATTAATTGCAGTCATAGATTCATTTTCTGCTTTTGTTGGTTCTGTGTTTCTCTCCCCTCGCCAGGAGAGGTGGATGTTCAATATTCTTCCACAATGTGAGATGTGAGTAAGCTGGACACAGCACCACAAAACTCATTCCAAACCTCAGGACAGCTGGAGGTCACACTTGAAATGAATAAGGGACTGCAAGAGGTGAGCAGGTTTGATCACGCAGTTTGAAATTAGGAGATAAAAGTGAATATTCTCAAAAACTGCCCATGACAGGAGCTCCACTGCCAAAACACAACGTGGGAAGCGCTCAGATGCAGCAGCAGGAGCCCAACCTGAGCTGCAGGAGCTGTGGCACAAACAGCCACTGCTCCCACCCACCTACTCAATCTTTAAAACCTCAGGCTTCAGACAGGTTACTAATGCAGGTACAGAGAGATACAGACACAGTTTACAACCCTTCAAATCAGCAAGAAGCCCCTGGGTAGTAAAATCTGCTTGCAGTGATAAATATTTTCCAGCTTGGGCTGTGACATGGATGAAGTACCTGTAGGTGCACTGAAATCACTTCCCAGACTGAAGGCACCAGAGGATCTAAAGGCAATAATATTGGAAATGAAGAAGTCTGGGCTAAGAAATAGGAGTTGACACGATAACATGAAAATGTAACTGCGAGACAGATAACTCAGTTATAATAAATTACCATCCTATCTGACTTAAAGCAGAATGCAAAAGTGCTCCTGTCACACCAAATGACAAATGAACTTCTGACTGCTGAAATGCGAGATTAATGAATGCACACAAGAGACATGAAAGGACTTACGAGGATCCCGGGCTTGCTGTTGGCGGGGGACCTGGAAAAGTGACAGAAGAAAAACAGCGGGATGAGTTACGGCGAGGTAGCAAGCAGGAAGCTTTTGAAAACCTTTTAAAAGATAAAAGCACCAGTCTGTCATGCTGGCTGTGGTTTATGTAGTTGAACAGAGGAGTGGCAGCCCCTCAGCACCAAAGACAAGCCTGTATTGGCTGCAGAACACGACACGAGGACAATAAACAGGTGAGGAACTCACCCTCCTCTTGAAACTGCCTTAGGAGAACATCTAATGATGAATTTCTTATCAGGAATCAGAAAACACGGGAGATTTATGAAAACAGGCTATGAAACTCATCACATCCATCATTCCTTGTGTGTTATTTGTCCAGTTCCAAAGAGGATTAACCAGGACTGTGTGCAAATATCTTCATCTCAGTGAATTATTTCCCCCTGACCGTGCAGGAGGAGGAGGAGAAGACACACAAAACCTGTTTCTTGTTTGGAATCTTCTGAGTGGTAAGATCAGCTTTGAAGGCAGTTATCTCAATATAAACTTGGAAGAATGAGTGCTTATTTTCCCTGACAGGTATATATGTGTCTGATCACAGTCTGCAGTGCCAGCTGAAATTTCTCACTCACCACACACAGAGGTCACTCGGGCACTCCACAATGAAGGAGTTTTTCTCCTCTAAATCCACCCAGGTATTAATGGGGGGCTCAGCCTGGAGCAAAGGAGGCTCAGGGGGGACCTTGTGGCTCTGCACAACTCCCTGACAGGAGGGGGCAGCCGGGGGGGGTCAGGCTCTGCTCCCAGGGAACAGGGAGAGGAGGAGAGGGAACGGCCTCAAGTTGCACGAGGGGAGGTTTAGATTTGATATCGGGAAAATTTCTCCTCCAAAAGTGTTGGAGCAGTTTGCCCAAGGCAGTGGTGGAGTCACCATCCCAAGTGTTCAAAAAACATGGACGTGGCACTTGGGACACAGTTTAGTGGTGAACGTGGTGGTGGTTGGACTTGATGATCATAAAGGTCTTTTCCAACCTGAACATTCCATGATTCTATGGAAATACAGCTGTCCCTACGCTCCCATGGATCCAATTATTTAGGGAATCTGTGGGTGGGGTCAAAAGGGCAGAGATCCCAGCCCTTGTAGGACAGAGAGCAGGGTCCAAAGTCGCTCTCAGGGGTGTCCGATGGCTCCTCAGCTCCCCAGGACCATTTCTCCGAGCTCCATCCCAAGGAACATTCCTGCCCTGCCATCCTAACACCCTCCCTGGGAAGCAGAGCTCCAGTCAGCTGACGGATTCCTGGGCTCTCTGCACAACCTGGCTTTAACAAATTTAACAAATTTGGCTTTCCCAACCTGAACAATTCCATGATACCACTACACCAGCGCACTGATTTTCCCCGGACAAACACTCTCTCCTAAGCAAGAGCTGGAAGAGTTAAAGAGGAGAGAACTCACCAAACTTTACAAAGAGCACCCCAGTGGTGGAAACCGTCCTCCTGCCGTTGGTGGCCACGCACTGGAAGTAGCCGGTGTCGGTGGTGTCCAGGTTGCGGATCCGCAGGCGGGATCCATAGGGGGTGGCTCGGAAGGAGATCCTGCGGGGCTCCTGCACCACGGGAGCGTCGTTCTTCAGCCACCTGACCGTGGGAGGGGGGTTCCCGGACACCTTGCAGTGCAGCTCCGCCGTCTGGCCCAGGGTGGTGGTGATGTTGTTCATGGGTTCGTCCAGCGTCAGGAAATAATCTGGGATTGGAGAGAGAAGAAGGGAAATGAAGAACTCCAGAGCAGGGAATGTCACTGTGGAGAAAGTTTCCACAAAGGAAGTGGATGTCAGGTTTCCCTCTGCTGTTTCAACATCTCCTGTTTGGCTTCATTCAGCACAGGAAAAAAGAGGTAACACTGCTTCTCTTTTTTCTTTTCTTTTTCCTAACCAATAAACACGACAACATCTCAGAACTCCAGCTGGTCATTTTGATGCTGACCTGCCTCTGTTCACGCCAGAATCCACAAAATACAGGAATATATGAAATGAGTGATTCAGAAGTGAAAATGCTGTTACCCAGAGCAGCTGTGGCTGCCCCTGGATCCCCGGCAGTGTCCAAGGCCACGCTGGATGGGGCTTGGAGCAGCCTGGGATAGTAGAAGGTGTTGGGGTTGGAATGGGATGAGCTTTAAGGTCCCTTCCAACTCAAACCATTCCAGGATTCTGTGATCCTCTCTCCAAGCCATTTTTAGGGACTCACAGAGCAGAGCAGACAGTGTGTTATCCATGATTTTGTAAGCACCAGCTGCAGAGATGAGGAATAAGCACAATATCTGGGAAAAGCAGACTTTGGTCTCGCTCAGTATTTCCATTGCCAAGAGTACTGAAGATCACCTTCAATCTGAAATAGGGCTCATGACTGAAAAATCAATTTAAATTAAAATGACGAAGATGAATCTCTCCTAATCCATTCCTGAGCATTGCCTTCTCCTGTCAAGGGCTATTTCACTGGGCCTCCATCAGGAAGAGGCCCCTTCCCAGGTAACTGTATTCACCATTGAGTTAAATCCTTTAAAGGTAGGGAGGGAGATGGATTGGGGATGGGGAATGGAATCCTCAGGCCTCCATCTCCATGTCAGAGGTTCAGACCTAACGGTGGCCATCAGTGCCCAGAGCCATTATCAGCTGCCAGCTGTCCCAGCAGAGTGGCCAAGGAATGAGAAATCCCGGCTGTATCCGGCTCCTGAACTCTCAGAGCTGAACCAGGAGGTCAAGAAAAGCCAGAACCAGTAAGGGAACTTGGAATCACAGAGTTATTTCGATTGGAAGAGACCTTAGAGCTCATCCAGTCCCACCCCTGCCACAGGCAGGACACATTCCACTATCCCATGTTGCTCCAAGCCCCGTCCAACCTGACCTTGGACACTTCCAGGGATGGGGAATGCCCAAATCGGTGCTGTGCCGCTTGTGCTCCAGCACTCTCAGGTCCATGTGCAGTTAACTCCAGCAAGAAGCCTTCCTAAAAGCGTGGAAAAAAACCCCTCCAGCATGTTCCAAACCAGCTCAGCCACCCAGCCTGCCTAAGTAAGCCACTTCCCTAATTACTCCCCGTAATCTCGGCTTGCCCAGCTCCTCCCTTCATTATGGTTTGTGTGGAGCGCTATCTCCTGCCTTTGTTTTTAATCTGTTCAGCACACAGCTCACCCTGTATTTGCACAGCACTTTGAACAAGGCGTCCCTGCGCTCGCCTGCTCCTCCCAGGAGCCATTTGGGACAAACGTTTGGCACACAGGGCCTGCTCACAGGTATTTTTTTTTCCACGTGTATTTTTTCAATGAAGTTCGAACGTGCAGGTGTGAAACTGTGCTTCTTTCGGGGAACGAGGGACAGGGTGAGAGGGAACAGCCTCAAGCTGCACCAGGGGAGGTTTAGATTGGCTATCAGGGAGAAAAATTTCATGGAAAGAGTTGTAAAGCGTTGGAACAGGCTGCCCAGGACAGTGGCGGAGTCACCATCCCCGAAAATGTTCAAAAAACGTGTGGAAGTGGCACTTGGGGACACGGTTTAGTGGTGAACGTGGTGGTGGTTGGATTTGATGATCTTAAAGGTCTTTTCCAACCTGAACAATTCCATGATCCTATGGAAGTACAGCTGTCCCTACGCTCCCATGGATCCAATTATTTAGGGAATCTGTGGGTGGGGTCAAAAGGGCAGAGATCCCAGCCCTTGTAGGACAGAGAGCAGGGTCCAAAGTCGCTCTCAGGGGTGTCCGATGGCTCCTCAGCTCCCCAGGACCATTTCTCCGAGCTCCATCCCAAGGAACATTCCTGCCCTGCCATCCTAACACCCTCCCTGGGAAGCAGAGCTCCAGTCAGCTGACGGATTCCTGGGCTCTCTGCACAATCTGGGTTTAATAAAGCCCCACTAATAGCCCGGGACTGGGGAACCGCAGTTAATTACCCAACGTAACATTTCTGTACCGCAGCCATTTATATCACTCCTGATAATGTCCCGGAGACTGCCTCAGCCATCTCCAGCCTAACAGGGAGAGGAACACAGCCCTGGCACGGGCTGGCCGGCAAACAGCACCGTGAGCAGAATGTTTGAAAGGTCCTGAGGAATACAGGAGAGGCAAATAAAGGAGTGAGGATGTAGGGCAGGTTGCCAAAGCCTGGATCTTAAAGTATCAGTAGAAATCATGAGTCAGTAAAAAAGCGTGGATGTAACACCAGAGCTATGGGGCAGCTTCTCTGTAGGGACCAGCAGAAGTGGCCTCAGCCTCAGGAGCTGCTGACTCCTCTAATGGTTCTCTGCCTTCCTCCATGAGCTACTGCAGAAACACTGAAACAAATTCATCTGCTAAATTCACCCTAGATTAGTCCTCAAATCCATAAATGCAGCATCCGAATCAGAAACCAGACCAAGCAGCTCACCTGGGATGAGACTTAAACAGGGCAGGTTTGAAGCCATGGGGAGCTTTGTGGGATGTTTCTCACAGGTAAAGCAGCTCTGGAATTAAAAATGAACTCCCAAGAAACCTTGGATTGCTACTGAGGCACACAAAATGACGAGTATCCCTTCCCTGGCACACGCAAAACTCATCCATTGCTGCCCTTGCCTGGTATGGAGGGGCTGGAGAGAAGCTCAGTTGTATTTTTATTGTCTCTCACACCTTCCAAAACCCATCAAAGGCAAAATTCTTCCCTGTGAGGGTGGGGAGGCCCTGGCACGGTGTTCCCAGAGCAGTTGTGGCTGCCCCTGGATCCCTGAAGTGTCCAAGGCCAGGTTGAAGCACTCTGGGATAGTGGAAGGAGTCCCATGGGGGGGATGGAATGGGATGAGCTTTAAGGTCCCATCCAAGCCAAACCATTTCCCCATAATTCCTCTGACAGTCTTCTGCCATCCAGGAGCTCTCCAGATGGAGCTGACTCCCTGTGACCTAAAGAACAATTTCTTAGAAAAAGGACGGTTCTTGTGCACTGGGAATGAACCAGCCTGGTGGCACCGGCCTTTGGAAAGTCTGAGTTTAATCCTGGCTCTGAGCAGCCTTGGGTGGATCAGCTCAGCTGTGATTTTCAGAAGAGCCAAAGGGAAGTAGACACCCAAAGCCAATCGAAGCTCACATGGGATTTGTGCAACTAAGACCTTTTAAAAACAGCCTTAAACCTTTTGGCTCGATGTCTCCAGCCATAAAGTGAGGATAATAATCCCTCTTACATCATGGGGAGGCTGCTATGTACATTAATGAGATAATGCTCATAAAGCACTTTGAAGGTGAAAAGTGCTATGCTGGGATAAGCACTGTTATTATATTTTAAGTTAAATCTCAGGGTTTCAAGCACAGAACAAAAGCCCGTCCATATTTTAGAGTAGCACTCTATAAAAACATTTGGGAAACGTTTTAATTTACAGAAATACGGGAGAACAGCCTGAAAGAGTTCTAAATACAATTTAGCCCACCTATAATTTAATAATAGTCAAACTGATTTTTTTTTAATTTGTAAAAACAATTTACTGCTGGGCCTAGACCCTGAATGCCAAGTTTCAGCCCACAGAGAAGTTTTTTTTTAATGGCTGAGTTATAAACCCTTGAAAAATGCTGACAGCCCCTTTACTAGAGCAGCACTAGCGGGTGCCCTATAATGAACTTTTAAATGACTCAAGATAATATCTGGAAAGCCAAGCCTGAAATATATTTCTGGGTTTGAGCCGTTGCCAAGGCAAACACAACACATCATAAGTCATCCTCATGATTCTGAGCGCATAAATTGGAGACACTGCATATAAAACCCAAATATTAGGTATCCTTCATGGCCAAACTCTGCGCTGGTTTGATGTTGCAGAACAGCAACAGCTGTGCAAGGACGAATCGTAGAGCGCTGCACGTCTCCAAAGAAGAAAACTGTCTGTATTTCCACAGCTCTGCCTTGACATTGTTAAATAGGAGCCTGCCCAGTCCTAATAAATCCTCCACTATTCTACCACTTTTAAGTGGAACCCAGGTGGCTTTCAAAATAAAAGCTCGTTCTGGCCGGCCAAGGAATGTTAATCTGCTCTGTGACCACACGGTTACTCTATCCTAAATTACCACAGACACATCTTAGAGCACTAACACCCTCTTGGCTTGCAGGAGGATTTTGCTGGCCACAGCGAGACCTTTTCCCCCCAGCGCCGTGTGTGCTGCGTGTTTCTGATTTCACAAGGTGTTTAAAGCACGATGGGGATGCAGGATTAGACCCTGGAAGGGTCATTTTATGAGAAGAGTTGTTGTTTCATTTATCCTTCCCTTTCGGCCCTTCTGATCTTTCGGACTATTCAAAGAAAAGCTGAAATTAAAGTCTCTGCTGAAGCCTAAACCAGCTTTAATCCAGGTGCACCAGTGAGGCTGGTGAGCCAAGTTCCTTCCATTACAGATGGGGAACAACACAGCTCTCTGCAAAGGAACATCTCCAGACCTCTCCTCAAGCAGCTGTGGGGACACCTTTTCCAGCCGCTGGCCTGAAGAAATCGTTCAATTCTGGATTTGAGGATTCCAATCTGCAGCACTGAAAGCAGAACCTGCTGGAGTAAGGCAGTGGCACACCAATATTCCAGGCTGCTCATTGCACCTACGGAACCCTGGAATGCTCTGGGCTGGGAGGGACCTCAGTGATCAGCTCACTCCACCCCCTGCCACGGGCACCGACCCTCCCATTAGACCAGGCTGATCAAGCCCTGTCCAACCTGGCCTTGAATTATCGTTGTGAACCGAAAGGTTTGGCAGCTCCCCGGTTCTCTGTCGCTGCACGCGCTGGAAAAACGCCCAAAAGTGTCTCTGCCAGTGACTGCAAGACAGGAACCTCCAGTGATGGACAGCAGAGTCGAAAACCTTTATCTAAAGGAAGGAACTCTTGGGCACATTCCTGGGGCTGACACACTCTGCCCCATTTTATACATCAGCCCGGAAAGCAGCGTTTTCATTTGTGGATTGTCCCCGAGTCCAGCGTGGTGCCACACGTGGATGTGCTCCGTGCTCACAAGGATCGGCACCGGCGCTCAGCTCAGCCCGCTGGAAATTCCCCACGCGGGATAGCTGTCCTGGGAGAAGGTCAGCGACACAGAGCCCACCCAGCCTGAAGATTCTGGAGGGGTTTGCTGGCTGCTCCGTGAAAAAGAGGGAACCAGCAGGATTTCTGATGGAAGCGTGGCCACACACAGGGCACGGATTTCTCCGCTGGAAAAAGGATTCACCGCGGATTGCTGGATCTGCCCATAACAAAGGAAAACAACTCCCCGCGGGCCTGATCACCAGACCTTGTTATTAAAAGGGGTAAAAGGAAAACTCCCACTTGGGATTTCACTTAATTTAAATGAATAAAAAAGAGGAGTGACAGTGGGAGGGAAGAGGTGCTGCACTCAACCCGTGATTCGGCAACTCTTGAAGAACATCAGGGTTCAAGAAGTCCAGATAATCATGTGGAAATATCCAATGTCAACAGTCCTGGGACAGGAGGAAACCCTCTGTTGCCTTTGTTTGCCCAGCTTAATTCCCAGTGGGTTTCCTTGGCGATGTGCAGGGTCAGTTTGGGATGCACATGGAAGCTCTGTGCTGGGTGTTCCCTTCCCAGACTCCATCCAGAGGGTTCAGTGCCACCCAGGATAACTCCCTGAGCTCAACCGAGGTTGGAAAAGCCCTCCAACTTTTCAGATCTCCACATGTGACTGTCACTGGAATTCTCAGAATTAACTGGTATATTCTGATAATTGGCAGCTTAGAGATGGCGCTGGGCTTGTAGAGGGAAACCAGACTCCCAAAAAATTATCCAGAACCTGAATCCCACTGTTTTTGGATGGGAACTGGACAACTCACTGCCCTCCATGAACTCTTGAGATGCATTTGAGAGTCATGTCTGCCCCTCCTTTCACGAGACAGCTCCGAGGTTTAAGGACAGATGTCTCGGAGGTCGCTTTGAGGGGAAATGAAGCTTTTCTTTACTCAGGAACCAGTTTTATAGCCCAAGTAGGAAACCTCTAAACTTTATCACCGAAAGAAAAAAGTGATTTGGAATAGGTAAACAAATGTCCACATCCAGCTATAAAGCCAACTACTGAAAACCATCAAGGGATTTTGTTGTCACTTTAGAAGCTGCTCTGCAGTAAAAAGCCACAAAGAAAAACTCCAGCATTAAAGGGAGGGTGCATGGAAAGGTTTGTGCCTCAAGATTAATGCTGTGGAGTCAAAGAAAAGCTGTTATTTCTGACATTTTGACATAGCATCACTTTAGGATCTGGTTCTTATTAGCCCTTTCTGTGCCTTTTAAAGGTCTATTTTTTTTTTCCACCAAAAATGTCAGGAAATTTGGAACAGAAACGTACAATAAAACACGTCCCCTGACCCTCTGATCTATCAATCTTTCAAATAAACAAAGATAGCTGGATGAGCCAGGAAAAGGTTATTATATATAGTTACCTTATGTATAATGGTCAATATTCACTGCACACACTCAGATTATATAAAAAATCAGATGTAAGTGAAGCTTTTTGTGGAGGGTTTTTGCCGTGAAAGCCCGAAGTTACTCAGGGTGGTTTCATTTTCAGGCCGTGTTCTGTGACCTTCGAATTTCACACCCTGTATTATTTATAAATGAGACATTCAAGGAACACAAATTCTCAAATAAAAACGTGCACTCCGTCAGTGGAAAAGCAAACAAAAGGAGCTAATGTACTGTGGCTAAAAAAATTTTCAAACAAAGTAGCAGTAATTTACTGCCGTGCTACTAACGGGACCCCACAAATCGAATCAGAACCCTGAGCCCCATCAGGGGAGCTTGATTTACCCCACATCCCCCAGATAATAAAGGAAAATAAAAAGGTAAATTGTGCATGAATGTGAAAGCTGTAATTCTTCCCCTTTCAGCACACGTATCAAATTCGCATCCAGTGATTTCAAAGGAGAATCTGGAATCTCCAAAGGACTGGGGCCAAAGGCAGGAGGCCTCCATCCACCTGGTTTTCCCCACGTTTGGTTGTGCCGATGTTGTTTAGGATGCAGTTTGCCCAAGAGTCAAATTCTCCCTGGGAGATCACCGAGATTTCCCCCGTAAGAGCTCCCAGCCGGGTCCCTTCCCTGCCGGGAAGGACGTGCCAAGGTGGCAGCTTCAGCCAGGACGTGTCAGTGAGGGCGGCACAGCTTCCCCTGGGGAAGGCCCCAGGGCTCTGTGAGCAGCCTGGCTGCAGCCGTGGCTGTCCTGAGACCTTCCCCGGCCTCCTCCTGTGCTGCAGCTGCTGTCCAGCCCTTCCAGGGGATGTTCCACCCACACCAGGATCCCCAGGAAGTTCAGGACACGCAGGCCCAAACGCTGCACCTCTTCCATCCCCTGTTTGGAACCTCCACTGTCGTTTTCTGCTGTGGATCCCCAGACCATCCCAGGGGAGAGATGCCAGAGGTGATCCTTGACAAACCTTTGAACGTTAGGGATAAATCTGAGCTGGAGCTTAAACTGTAAATTCCTGACTCCTGCTGCCGAGCTCTCCAGGGAATGTGGAGGGAGCCCCATGGCACTGGGAAGTGCTGCCACACAAGGTCTGGGCCCCACAGAGGCTGAGGGGAGCTCAAAGCCTGGGCTTGGGATCGTGGATGTGTGGAAACGGAAATGGTTCCCAAGCTCTGCCCCATTCCAAGGCTTTACGCTCGTTTGTCGGAGCTGATAGGCCACGAAAGGAAAAGGAAAATAGGCAAAAACTCTCAGTAATGGTTTTCCTTGGAAGCTGAGTCCTACTCACAGTTCAAACAATATTTCAATATGATTTGACTCCAATATTATCTTTGCCTAAGGATGAAGAGTTCCCAAACAATTCCTCCGGTGCTGCAGATGTAAACAGGGTCTCACTCCAATTCTGGCCTAGTTCTCTGTAAATAAACTGACATGGGATGGAAGGAAGAAGGAAAAGCCTCTCCTTCCATGATCCCTTTTGTGGGAGAGGAGCAGCTGAATGGAGGGCTCTTCCACTTTGTAAAGAAGGAAAAGAAGATGGGAAATCGGGAGCTTTCCCAAGCAAAGAGCTGGAGCAGGAGCTTGTCCTGTGGTGTGAGGGGAGAGAACGGGAGGCAACGCACAGGGAAGGAGAAATCCAAGGACAAATTCCTGTAGGAACACACATGGATGAGGCTTCTCCCAGCCTCTTGGAGCAATGAACCACGGTCCCCACGGGATATCTCCCACCTGGGGCTGCTCCAGGCTCCCCCAGCCCAAGGGAATCTCAGCTGGAAACTTGGGAGTGAGAAGCTTCACATGCTGCCACCAGCCCCCTGAAATGCAGCTTTTCCCACCACCAGAGCCCCCTTTCCCCCTGCAACTTCATTTATTTCTCCTTACAGAATTATTTATAGGATCGTATTTTCATTTCTCTTCCTCCCTTGTGGCATTCCCTGTGCACACCATGGTTTACCAGCAGGGAAAGAGAGAGAAATGCTCATAGCTAAATCTCCCCCATTTAAAAAGGGATTATTTTTTAGTTTTTATGCCCAGTTTGTTTGTTTTTTTAAGGTTTTGGTGAGAAACCACCTCCTCCCTCCCATCAATCGCTGCTTTCAACAGCTCTTCACGGGTGGCTGCGTCTCTTTTAAATTCATTTCCTGCTAAAAAGAATAAACAGGCAACTGTTTAATGCTGTCGATTTAGCTTATTTAATAGAAACTGAAACCTGAATAGGGCTCAGTTGTAAGATAATCACTGCAGAACTCACTCAGCGAGGCAAAGCACCCGATTAAGTCATTATTTCAAAATGCAGAATATTATTACCAAGCTGTTCCTCCTTGCCCAGCACGGGGCACACACTGGAGGAGGAGGAGACGCTCATTTCCAACAGGCAGCAGGCAGAGCCGGAGCCACTCAGAGCGGGCAGGGATTTAACTGGGAAATCTGGCTGCAAACCACTTTCATGTGGTGAACTGAACAGGCTTTAAAATGAGTTTTACCGGGCCGCCGGCGTGACCTCCTGGCTGAGAGCGGCCGAGACAAGTGGACGTGGACTCCTTGAGATGCAGCAGAAATGGGAACCGAGCGCTCGCCTCCCTTTCTGCTCCGAGCTCCCCACCGCCCGGCTCGGCCTGCGCTGCCCGGGGCTCGGCTTTATCCAAGCCGGACTTTCCAAGGCTTTGAGGAGGAGCAGCAGCTCCCACATGAAAGCCCCTGTTGGCGCGTGGGACAAGACAAAACCTGCGTGCCTTCGCTGGCGGGAGCTGCGGGAGAAGCCGCCCCTCTGACTCAGCTTTTTCGGGGTTTTAATCCCGTATGTAAATCCACGTTTAGGTGTGGGAGCTGCCAGCGCTCTAAATGCTAATGAGCTGCAGCAAAGGGGCCGGTAATCCCCCAGGAATGCGGGACTCGGCCCAGCCGGTGCTAATTGCCGCATTCCAGGTGGATTAGAAGCCGGGAACTTCATTTTACCTGTTTCTGACAATATCTCTGCCTCTCCTCGGGAACAGGTGCCGCGGAGGTAACGTGGGAAATGGTTCAGTCACAGAGTGTTGGCTCTGCTGGGACTCTCCAAAGTCAAAGCTTTGCTTTCTCTGGCATTTCCAAACTTTTGAGTAGATTTGTGGACTTTGCTTTCATTTTCTAGGCCACTTAAGTTATTTCCTACTTTCTGAAAAACCAAAGAAAGCTGCCAAACAAGGAAAGAAACATGGAAAGAGAGCAGGTTTCGATGGGATATCAGGAAGAAATCCTTCCCTGGGAGGGTCGGGAGGCCGTGGAATAGAATTCCCAGAGCAGCTGTGGCTGCCTCTGGATCCCTGGAAGCGTCCAAGGCCAGGCTGGACGGGGCTTGGAGCACCCTAGGACAGTGGGAGGTGTCCCTGGGGTGGGACTGGATGGGCTTTAAGGTCCCTCCCAGTCCAAACCAGTCTGGGATTCCATGATCCTGCCTGTGGGAAGCACCACGTTCATTCTCTCCAGCTTTGGGATGTTCCCCAAGCACAGCCCAGGCCTGCCATGAGCACCTGGATCAATCCCTGCGGTGGGATAAGAAACCCATTCTGCCAACACCTTCCCTCAGCAGTTTGCTGGGATTTGGGAATTCTCTGCTGCATGACCACAAGCTTTTCTCCCTTTCCCACCAGCAAGCACCAGCCCTTTGACTTTCATATTCCCCACTGTGTCCTGGATCACCAGAAAGTCCTGCTCCTTCCCTGCTGGGAAGGCAGATGTGAAAGAATCAACCTAAAATCCTCAGAATTACATATTCTCCTCATCCTTAAGCACAGAAAACATATTTATGCACAAACATCAAACATTATGAATACATGTTCAAAAAAACATTACCAAAACACAGACAGAAACAGCTGGGAAAAGCATCTGGGGAAAAATTCCACTGTGGGAAATTTCCATCTCAGTAGTAAATGGTTGGCAAATGAAAAGAGTGGTTGACAAATTGCCCCATGAGGGTGGCTGAGAGCATCCTCGAAGACAGGTTTGACTCAGGAGCTGCAGCCACTGCCTTGCAATGAGGGAATCTCAGCAATTTGCCTTAAATTAGCAGCGCTTAATTAACAAAATGAAGGGGAATGCGAAATATCTCTGGTTTTTTACAATATATACCCCTTGGAGAGCTCCAAATCACACATAATTGCCACCTGCAAATGTATTTTGTATTATTAAAGCTTAAAAATTTCATAATAAAATACATTGGGGCAAACGGAGTGCTTGATGCTTGTGATTTTTGAGTTCAAATCCCAAGACCCACCAGAAAACAACGTGTGACAGAACATCTTGAAGGATTTTTGCCACGTGGAACATTTTCCTGGTACAAGGAATGAACGCAGCAATCTCCCGAAATCACAGAACCACACGGAATTAAACGTCAAAGGATCCCGAGGCAAATGAGGTTTATCTTCAATATCCCCTGACCCCCTCTGTTTGCTCATTTGGTCAAGACAAGAAAAATTGAGATTTTAAAATCTGATTTCAGGTGGTTTGGGGTTTTTTTCTGCCTTCTTACCTTTATCTAACTCACTTGAGATGTTCCATGACAACGTGGGCATGAAATCAGCAACAACCGAGGAATTCGCTCCTGGAAGGGGAAAAGAGAAAAACCAAGAGATGCTGTTAATATATGGATTCTATATCATCAGGAATCGAGTTGCTGTCATAGGAATAAAATGATTTGATGCTCTCTGCTGGCAGGCTGAGACATCTGGGCAGCAGAAGCAGCCAAGGGGGAGAAGGCAGCAGGCCAGGGCTGGAGTTTGTTTTGCAATGCTGTTCACTGGGAGGCCTCGTGCTAATTAAGCAGCCAATCTTTGGGATGGACTTGACCCACCCTAAAACCTCTCCATGGGTTTTATAGAGGTAGAATGACTCTGCAGTGGTACAGCTGAGGGAAACACAGTGCTGAGAGGCTGCTGAAGGTGTCATCTATTAATATTTACAAGCCATTGGAATCTTGAGAACCGATGTGCACGAGAAGGGATGTGGTTTATGCACTGAAGTTAACAGGGCTACTTGTAGGAAAACTCCTGGAAACAGGGGCTGGAAGGATTGATCTGAACCCCACCAGCACCTGCTCATTGCTGGGAGAACTCTTTACTCTTCAAGGAAAAGCTGAATGGGGATTTAAGCCTTTGCTTCTATCTTCACCTAATTTTAAACAGCAAACCATGAGGAGGATGGTGTTAAGCCAGCATGTCCTGCCTCAGCTCTGGGTCATGGCAGAACATTCCCTGTATCCAAACAGGGATGACTTCACCCAGCATCCAGGATTTACTGTCTCCCTATGACAGCAGATCCACACGCAGCCCATGAGGCTGCTCAGGCAGCAGGGAAGCCTTCTGGAGCCATCCTCCAGGGATACAGAGACTTTCTGTGAGTGCTGGTGGAAGGGTGGGAAGAAGGGCTGTGCCCACACATCCCATGGCACGGGAAAGCAGTGCACCTCCTAATTCCCTGTGTCCAGCCAGCCCCGAGAAACCCGGCCTGGAGAAGGAGGAGAGCGATGCTGGATGGGAGTGTTCCGGCACTGAGTGCGGCAGAGGGAACGTGAGGCAAAACCAAGCACTGCTCCGTGTGCCAGCCCTGGAAAGACTCACTGAAAATGAACATCCCACAGCCCAGTGCTGCACCCTGGATGGGCCACCAGAGCTGGGGGATCCCAGAGGTGCACAGGGAGGGCAGAGCTGGGATGCTGAAGTCAGATGAGAACAGGAATGCTCTGAAGTGCATTCATTTCGCTTTGACACCATCCTTTAGCTTATTCCCAGATTTCACCCATAAAACATGGCCTGCGAGGCTATGCAGAGGTGTTCTGCCTTTATTTGATGTGTTAGTAACTCTTCCATTCCATTAAAGAATCACCAGAAACTGTAAACACCAGGTCACACAAACCCACAGAGCCATTTGCTTCAGACACAGCCAGTGCCCTCTTTATAAATAAGGCCTGGCTTAAAAGCCCACCTGCTTATTCAACACTCTGCCAAGTGTTCCCAGTGTAAACATGGAATTTGAAGGCATCATAACTCCCCCAGGAGCACATCCTGGCCTGTGCAGATCCCCAGGGCAGAACCCACTGCTGGGGACAGGCCCTGGGCACAGGGAGGTGGCACAGCCAGCGGTGGCACCCGTTGGCACCAGCTGAGATTTTGGCCCACTGCATCCATGCCTTCTCATTCCCTGCTTTTAATTAACAGCTGAGCTTATCTCACCCACGTAACCCTTATCTAACCCACATTCTTGGGACCACATGGCTTAAACCTTCAGGGTTTGAGGGAAACAAAGTGGATCCAGTGCCAGTATCGCTGTCACGGTGCCCATGACGTGGGGGGTAGGTGACAAATAACCAGCAGCCAAACACTGCCCAGGCCCTGGTCGGTGTCAGGCTGTACTGGGATGCCTGGTTCCCTATCCTTACCTTTCCATCTCTCCTAGCCAAAAAATGGGACAACTCCTGTGGTAAAACCCCTCCAAGACTGAGATCTGAGGTGCTGCTGCTCCTGCTGGGACCAGGCTGGCTCACCCCTGTGTCCACAGGCACAGCTCAAACCCACAGACAAGGGGTTACCTCGGTCACACACTCACGTTTGGCACTCCACAACAGATTTTCTGCAGCTACTTTGGCTCACCTGGAAATATTTTAGCATGAAGAGCCCACAAAACAACCGTATTCCGCTAGCAGGTAACACACATTAACCAAAATAAAACAGAAAGTACTGACAATGCTCTGACCACATGCAGGACTTGTTATTTAAAACTCCAGAGTGTTCATATTGATGTTTTCTTAACCAGGCTTTGAAAACATGACCACAAATCTCACAGAGCAGACACCCAGCAGCTCATCTACAGGAAAAACCACATTGGAAGACCAAACTTTCCCATTTGTGAGATAGTTCTGCAGGCTGGTCACTGGCGATTTTCTGATATTCCGCAGCTAAAGCCCCAGGGAAGAGCAAAGCATCACTGTGCCCTGAGCAAACACTTCATCTGCTCGAAGGGAACTCACAGAGCAGCTACACCACCCCAATGCAGGGAAATAAAACATCCCAGAAAAAAGGTCCAGGAGATGTCCCTGGGCTCCGTTTCTACCTGGGATGACTCAGGACTGCCGTGCGTGAGAGTGAGAGCGGTGCCACCTCCCCTTGGAACAGCTCTGTGGCAATTTCAGCAGGGGAGCTCCGAGGCAGCCCTGGGAAGGGATGAGTCAGGGATCTGCACACAGCAGTTGGGGTGCTGGAACAGACTTGCCCGTTTGCTGTCACCGCTTCAAAATAGGGGAAAAAAATCTGCTTAGGGTCAGATCACAGAATCCCAGGATCACTGAGGTTGGAAAAGCCCTCCAAGGTCATCAAGTCTGAGCTGTGCCCGATCCCCACCTTGTCCCCAGCCCAGAGCAGTGAGCGCCACGTCCTCGTTCCTTGGACACCTCCAGGGATGGGGACTCCAGCCCCTTCCAAGGCCTGACCACCCTTCCCATGGAGAAATTCCTCCTGATGTCCAACCTGACCCTTCCCTGGCACAGCTTGAGGCTGTTTCTTCTCAATATTGCAACTGAATTTTGAATATGGAGTTTAAAAACTAATTCTTACTTCTTACAAATTCCCTCATGCCCAGCTTTAACTTGAACGATCAGATTTGTTTGGAAGAAGAGTCAGCCTGAGAAATGTGATCAGCAGACAGAGCCATTATCCCGTTAAGGTTGGATTTATCCATGGAATCATTCCAGATGAATGATGACTCTTCTTCTTAATACTGGCAAGATAATTATCTGTTCCAACCTATTAGGAAACATTGGGTTTGAGTTAATGAGAAGTCACAACAGGCTGTGAAAAGCCAAGTAAAGTGTATTCAAACACGCTCCCCACGGAGAAGTTGGCCAAGATCTGATTTTATCATCATATTGCACAAGTGTGGAGTGAATTTCACACGTTGGGCCTTGTAAAGCCTTTGTGATTAAATAAACTCCAGTGAGGTTTACAAAAAGCTGTACCTGCGTTCGTAAGATGAACTAGAGACTCTAAGTCAAAAAAAGGAGATAATTGAGATGACATCAAGCCCAGAAATAATTGAAGGTTTTAATGGGGAATAAATCTGTTGCACAGAAAAAAGGAGAGGGCAAAATAAGTCTGGGAATGAGGACATCCCACTTGCCAGACTCTAGAGCACGGGGGATGTGTGGATGCTAAGTGGAGGAATGGACACATCCAGTGGAAGCGTGGCCTGGGATGGACCTTCCTTTGGGGCACAGAGATGGAAATCCCAGCTCTTGCAGGAACACATCTGTCTGAGGTGGAAGGTAAGTCCAGTTAAAACACGCAAACAAAAAATTCCAAGTGTCTTCTTAATGGGCATCCTTTGTATCACAGCAGTGGCTCATTCCATACCCCAGTTCCATACCCTATTTATACAGTTATTTACATAATCAGGAGTAATTTATTTTTTCTGACGGAAAAATGAATGTGATTGCAATTCAGATCTCACTGCAGGATACCTAAAACAGCAAAAAGAACAAGGAGGTGTTTCGAGAAGGAGTTAGAAGTCTGAATAATAAAATAAACCATTCAGAATTAACGTTTAAACTACACTAAAAAAAGTTTTCCATTTGCAAACCTCTTTCTGAATCTGAGCAGAAATCCTTCCCCAACTGAGCCTTGTTATCCTGTGAAGGAATCTGCCTAAGGAAGTGATAAAAGCCCAATTTCCCCAGACATTAAAAACAAGATTGGGCAAGACACGACTGCAGACACCAACGGGGAGTTATCCCACGCTGGCACCAGGGTCAGGGCAGGACAGCTCCACAGGGCATTTAGGCACTGCTCTTTTTGCCCAAATCACCCATGAACATTTTATAGCTGCAGATCTACCAGAAACATCAATCCCCCCTTCAAGACGGGAATAAAATCTCCAGCAAACCTCAGCTATCCCAGTTGGACAGAACTTCGGGAAAACAGGAATGGCAGATAAAGTTATACAGACTTAGAGAAAAGCTAATTATCCTAAGTGCTCGGTATTTTTTGCTTTTCTGCACATTCCAGACCAACACTTCATCTTTGCCTCTGTCTGGTTCCTACCTGACTGATCCCTTCCAGGATCTTCCCACAGATGTGCCTCCTGGCTGTTTTTCCTCTCGGTCCTATCTCCCTCATCTTCCTTTTCTGCCTTTTGCAATTCTCTGTTCCACCGATCCTTTGTGAGTTCCCCACACGTTTCCAGCTGATCTCCCCAGATATTCCATTTTGCAATCAGCCACTTTCCAGCCTCTCCACAGCCCACCCCGGAGCTGCTGAAGGAAATCTAGACAGACTGTAATGGATAAAACCCATTATTTACTAATTTTCTTGTCTGTTTAAAAGCTGGCACCATCTCGAAATTTCTATCATATATCTCAAATTCTGCTTATACCTTTAATGTGTGAAGGGATTTTCATGACATCACGATCTATGCCTGCATTAGAATTCTCCTCTTTCCAAAGGAGGTGGGAATTGGGAATACTTCAGTCAGTTGAATGAGGTAAAAGTGCAAGAAGGTGGGGAATTGTTGAGCTTTTCTGCTCTTTGAGTAAGGCAGGTGTCTCTCCAGGAGAATCTACTGCCTTTAATAAAATATGATCCCACAGGTCAAACCCTATGGATACTAATCCTCATCCCACAGGACAAACCTTCCATGGATTATTTAAGAAACCAGTCCATGTTAAAAATATATTCCTGCAAGGAGCCTCCACCTGCCGTGCTCAGGTGAAGCTGCTATTTCGAATATTTTGGAGGACAAGAGCCTACAAATGATACACAATAAAATCTGCCCCAGAACAGACCTTATGAAGATGTCCCTGGTGAGGAGGGTGAAATGCTGCACGATGGCATTTTCCCGGTTAGCTGCGCTCCCCCTGGTTATTCCGTGGCTGGAAAAGCAAGGGAAAGCCGGTTCTGCCAAAACCTTGCCTAGGCAGGTCCAGGGGATAAGAGTTGATCAGATCACAGACTCACTGAGGTTGGAGAAGACTCGAGGATCATCCGTGTGCCGATGCCCACCTTGTCCCTGGCCCAGAGCACTGAGTGCCACGTCCTTGGGCACCTCCAGGGGTGGGGACTCCAAACCTCCCTGGGAGCCCCTTCCAATCCTCACCCCCCTTTCCATGGAGAAATTCTTTCCACTATCCAACCTGAATCTCGCCTGGCACAGCTTGAAGCCTTTTCCCCATCCTGTCCCTGTTCCCTGCCCCCTCCTGTCAGGGAGTTGTGTAGAGCCAGAGTGTCCCCCCTGAGCCTCCTTTTCTCCAGGCTGAGCCCCCTCAGCTTCTCCTCACAGGACTTAAATGATTCCTACGGAGTTACAAACTGCCATCACCATGTCCAAAATGCATTTTCTGCTGGAAAAAGACCCTCTGGAGCTCTCCAGGCTGCTCCATGCAGAGATGATGTTGTGGGGTGCTAATAACCTTCAAATGGTTAATTTTGTTCCAGCTCTTAGAATGTGAAACTCCTGCACATCTCCCTGTTCCTTATCTGCTGTGTTATCATTATTGATAGCCCCGGGCAGGATAATAATCGGCTTTAGATAGGGAAATTTTCAACACCAGTGAACAATCCGGGCTCTGTGGATTTCAAATACACGAGACATTAATTTCCAGCTCCAAAAGGGAGACGTGCAGCCGGATGATTTCATTTAGCGCACGACTGGAAATTGTTAGGAGCTTCATTTATATCCCATCTCTTCTATCGATCAGAGCGCCTCATCGCTGCTACTGGCACTTTCATCAGCAGGACCTCTCTGCCTGGGAGTCTTTCTAAATCTTCAAGCTCCTGAGGGCTGGAGATAAAGGCAAGGATTAACCCATTTATGATGCACCACCAGAAAGAATCCCGGTGCCCTATTTCTGGTTTCAGGGCAGGGAGCCACAAGTGCTTCATGCATCCGACACCTCTGGCTCCCCTTTTCCTGCAGATCCACTCTCTCCCAGGAGGATACACCAGCTTTTGGCTCAGAGGGGGACAGTCACTGGGGTTTCCAATAAATCCCACCCCGAAAGGCTACCGGGGAGATTAAAACTCATTCTCAAAAACATCATTCTTGACTCTCAGTGTCATCAGAAAATGATGTGATTGCTGTGTCTGAGTGTCTGCAAACTCTGAAAATACCTTTAGATGTTTTGGCAGCAGCCAGGTGCCTTCCACGAGTCAGTATTTTTAGTAACTTGGTCTTTGGCTAAGGTCATATCAGTTTAAAATTGTTTTCTTCAGCAGGATCCGAGACATCTCTTGGAAGAAGAGGCTTTTAAGAGGCCTATTTTATATGCTAATGCCTTAATCCTAAACTTCTAATTACCGCCCTCCAATTCCTTTTGATTGCAGCTATTAATTAGAGATTATCATTAATGTTAGATGGATTTAGAAGTCAGGGTGGAATCTGGGTGCACTTTACATTACTCCAAATTGGGTCGTTAACAGTTCCACTTAAGAAGAGCAAAACACTGCGCCCTGGAGCAAGCCACAGCTTTAATGACAGGGAATGAAGAAAAGAAACGGCCACTTGGCCGAGGGCCAGCGTTTCACAGCTCACAGTCGAGCCTTTGTGCTTCTGAGCTGGAGAAATGTGGCCACGATGGCACTTCAGGGCACTTCCAGCAGACCTGGGGCACCACATTCCTGGGACGGCACCGCTCAGGTGGACCCGGAATGATCCTGCACTGCACGAACTCAAAGAATCTCCAAGTTTTTCTAGGAATTGATTATTTGTACTCTCATATTTGAAATACGAGCAATGTGGAAGGAAGATATAGGAGAAACACGGTGTTTTCTTGCCCATGAAGAGAGGTTTTAATGGATATGGATCCAGAGCCTGGTGAATCCTTGGTAGCTGCAACACTGGAAGAGGGCATGGCAGAGCTGCTTGTCAGGCAGACTTACAAAGGCTGGGAATTTGCATAATAAATGCACATTTCCCATCTCTCCAAACCTACCCGGATTTTTTTTTTCCATGCCCTGAGCTCTTCCGAGCATCTCAGACTGGCAGAAAGACAGAAGAGAAAGTGGAAATGGGAAGCACCCAAAGGAAACTGGATGACTGCAGGAGAAGGAAGCAATAAGCAGACAAAAACAGGAAGAAATTCCTGGATGGGGCTCGTCCAGAAGTGGATGTGACAGAAACAGAGGAGTCACAAAAACCCATTGGAATATCATGAGGGAATGGAGGAGGAGGAGAACGTTCTGGGGCACTGTTAAGTGAAGATGCTTCAGTGCCAGGAATGGTGAGGAAGAGTCCAGGGAGGGATGGAAGGAGCGTTGGGAGGCAACGCTGCCACAGCACCATCTGGGCTGTCCAAGACGAAGGTTTCCCTCCCAAAAGTCTCGGAGTCTGAAAAGTGCTGAGACCTCTCCAGAGCTTCCCTTGCGACGCCTACACGTCCCTGTGACTCCAGGTGATCCACAGCCCACATTTACCAATGGGAATTTGCTTTCCTGAAGGCACCAGTGCCATGCACAAGCATTCTGGGGGGGGGCTGCCCCTCTCCTGCCACAGGCTCCCGTTTATTTCCCCCGCCACCAGCAGAAGGAGCAGCGCGTGGTGGGGACGGACGTGTTTGGAGACGAAGGATGGAGCGGCTGGACAGGGCTTTGCGCTGCACCTGCCGCCCTGTCCCTGGCTTCCATCAGTGCCACTGCACTAAATCCACCCGCAAAGGCTTGAAAGAAGGCAAAGGCGGCCAAGCCCAGGGAGGGCAAACAAGAAATCATTTACATCCCCCATAAATCGCGGCACGCCGTAACTCCTCGCACCTCAGCGCGTGGGGGCCACGGCTGACTGCGGAGGATAAGGAGACCAGCGAGCCACAATTAAACCCTTATAACTCGTGAAGAAAATTACAGCAGAAGGCTGCCATGTGCAAATCCAACGCTATTTTTTCGAGCCCGATAATTATTTTCGTTGCGGCGACGAAAAACGGGCCCGTGTCAGCCGATGAATTAATGGGAGGGCCCGAAACAATTACTCCTTAAATACACAGAAGTCTCCCCAGTGTAAACATGCTCCCTTTTCTTGCAGATCCTCGTGGTGCGAGGCAGACGTTGCCCCATGACTTATTGGCTGCCCATGACGGAGCAGTAAATGCTGCCTGTTTGATGGCTGCAGCCTCATGCCTTGGATTTTACATGGCTCGATGGTGATTAATGCACAAGCTGCCAACTGCAGCCAGAGGCTGAAACACAAGGCCACACTGTGAAACCTATGCTAATAGAGCACAATTTGTATAAAAAGGGGGGGGAATGTAAATATTTAACTGATGCCAGAGCTGGATGCTTTGGCCAAGCCGGGACTGAGCTACATTGATTGTTCAGGAGGAACTTACACCCTAAAACCCACACAAGCCTGATCTCAGACAGGCTCGGAAGGTGGATTTAAAACTTCACTTCTTCTGCTAAAAGGTTGTTTTCTTAAAGTTTGCTTCAAGTCGAGCAGATGCCGCTTGTAAGAGCTGCTGCTGTGTGTGGAGAGCTGGGCTGGGCTCAGGTCTCCCTGGGAGCACTGAGGGAAGTGCTGGCAGGTAGGATCCTGACCACGATCCCAGCCCGGATCCCACTGGCTCTGGTTCATGCAGGCACAGCATCCTCCGAGATCAACCCCAAACCAAGGCCCTGCAGTGAATCTGTGTTTATCAGCAGCCTCTGGAGAGGGCAGGGCTCTGGGAGGTGGAGACTGACCTCCCTTCTCATGGCTCTGGGTTGGGTTTCAATCCCAGCGGTGACACGACACAGGCTGGCCTTGCCCGGCCCCTTGTCCGGCCCTTGTGGCACTCCCGATCCGGGCTGTCCTCATGGCAGCCAACAAAAGCAATTATGCAGGTAATTAGTCCGCACAAGAGGTTTACATCGATGCTTCAGAGGTTTCTTTTTAATCACTTCACTGATGGAATCCCTAATTGATTTAGCCACAGTTACAACTTATTTACTGTAAGAAAGTTTCCTGAATCCAAGGTTCGGCAGCATCTTCTGGATTCAGATACTCACTAACATCAAGAAAAATTAAATCCAAACTTAACCAAATATATTTTCACTGCTGCTTTTGGGGAGATCTTAAGTTCCACCAGTGGCTGAAGCTTGGTCTTGCACTGTATTCCCCACGATTTCCAAGGATATTCCAGGGAATCCCATCCCATCCTGGGCATGCAGAGCTCAGCGCTGCGAGCCCCACGCTGGCAGCTTGACAACAGACACCAAATCCAAAGGTTTGACAAAATCAGTCTCCTGAACCCTTACATTATGCAGCAATCCTCAGGCACTTCCCAAAGCTCAGCCAGGGCTGTTTGCATCGGCGCAAAAGAGCCACTTCTAAAAAACACAATTAAGACGTCGCGAGCCTTCACCTTAATTGCACCCAGCAGCACGAATGTCTGTGGGCTTCGTGACCCCGTAATGGCTTTGCCACAAAAACCCAGCCCACAGTCTCTAAAAGTTAATAGCCTGTACAATGGAAAACCAACAGGAGCGGGGCAGAGTCGGCTCTTTCAGCCCTAACTGCTTTAGCAGCCGCGGAAGCCTCACGGAAGGATAAACCACTGATGATTTTTTTATTAGCTCGACAAACAAGAAGCTCAGCATTTGGTGCAGTGCTACTGCAGAGCCACAGGGATTAGGTTTCAAAGCCGTGGCAACTGCCATGCTTTAAGGAACTCGTTAGGCTGGAAATGGATATAGGCTCCCTCTGGAAAGCAAGGCAATCCAAATAAACACGCTGAGCACAGCAGCACATCCAGATGAACTTCCAGGGGACCCCCATTCTCTCCCCCAGGAGCTGCAAAGCCCACAGCAGAGCCAGGGTTTGGGAACTTCCAGGGGACCCCCTGTTCTCTCCCCCAGGAGCTGCAAAGCCCACAGCAGAGCCAGGGTTTTGGAACTTCCAGGGGACCCCCTGTTCTCTGTCCCAGGAGCTGCAAAGCCCACAGCAGCACATCCAGATGAACTTCCAGGGGACCCCCCGTTCTCTCCCCCAGGAGCAAAGCCCACAGCACTGCCAGGGATTTGGGAACTTCCAGGGGACCCCCGTTCTCTCCCCCAGGAGCAAAGCCCACAGCACTGCCAGGGATTTGGGAACTTCCAGGGGACCCCCGTTCTCTCCCCCAGGAGCAAAGCCCACAGCAGTGCCAGGGATTTGGGAACTTCCAGGGGACCCCCATTCCCTCTCCCAGGAGCAAAGCCCACAGCAGTGCCAGGGATTTGGGAACTTCCAGGGGACCCCCATTCCCTCTCCCAGGAGCAAAGCCCACAGCAGTGCCAGGGATTTGCGTGGCTGCTCCCAATCCTTGCTCTCCAGGCCAAAGGAGCGCAGCAATCTCCAGCTCAGCAGGTGAGCAGAGCAAGTGCCAAAGTAAGCCCGGCCTAGGGATGGTGCTGAGCTCAAATGCTCGCACCCTCATCACAGGGCTCCGTTCCACCGCTGCTTCGTTCCCACCACTCGGCTCTGGGAGCATCCGGGAATATTTTATACGGACTATTTAGAGGGCAAGGAAAACACAGCTCCTCCTTGAAGGCTCTGAAGCAAACATGACACCGGGAAATGGAGATGGTGGAATGGCCTGGAGAATTCTCACTCATTTTGTAGGGAATATTTTCCAGGCTGCTCCTCCAGCTTTCCTCCACTCGTCTGTAACGAGTTCCCAAACCACTCCTTGTGGTCAAGCCAGATTTTTGTGCTGTTTAGCTTTTCAAGTTTCCCAAAGTTCATCCCCAGGTCCTTTCCCCACGCTGCCAGGAGCTTCAGCCTCTGCTTTGCCCCACTCACCGTCGTGTGCAAGACCCCATTTCACCGAAACAAAGAAAATCCTGCCGGATGAAGGATGGAGAAACACCTTTCCCAAGTGCAATTGTGATCTTTTGAGGGAGGATTTTTGGGAGGAGGGTTCCTGCCTGAGAGATGCAGAGCACTGACTGCACAAAGTCTAAACACCCCATCAGTGACAGGAGAAATATGTTGGAAATCTGCATTTTTTATTCTGGCAATTCCCTTATCACGTTCAGGATTCTGCTCAAATATCACAATCTAACACCTGTTTAATTTAAATTAAAGAGCTGAAGTAACCAAACTCCTTCCCCTGTGGCATTAAAAGACTAAAATCTTTCCACTGTTCAACACATGGATGTTCGAGGAATATTTGAACCTAATCCAGATTTGACTGAGATACATGGAAAATCCAGCATCAATTAATGATTTTGGATGCTGTTTCAGGTTTGTGCATGTCTTTAATCCTCCTGAAGCACAGCACTGCCAAATTGTGTATTCTCTCACTCAAATTCCCAAATTAATTCTCTCTGACAGGGGGTTTGTGTGCTGCTGGTATCCACAGTGTTTATATAAGGGCAAGGATAGCAGATTAGGGCATTATAATAACCTTTTTAAAAGTTAGCTATTAAAGCCTCAGGAGGGGCATAAGAGAAGAGATTTAAACTGAAAGAGAGCAGGTTTAGATTAGAGATTAGGGAGAAATTCTTCCCTGTGAGGGTGGGGAGGCCCTGGCATGGTTTTCCCAGAGAAGCTGGGAAAGCTGGGGTGCAAAAAATCAGAGCATTCCAGACAGATTTGGTTTAAAAGGGACCTAAAGCTCATCCCATTGCACCCCCTGCCATGGGCAGGGACACCTTCCCCTATCCCAGGGTGCTCCAAGCCCCATCCAGCCTGGCCTTGGACACTTCCAGGGACGAGGAGTCCACAACCTGCCATAAAATATTCTCAGTTTATGCCAAAGGCAGGGTAAAAAATACCTGCAACAGGAGGCATATTCACAAAAAGATGTGAATAATCCAGGACTGGATTCCACAGAGAGGAATATCCTGGCATCAAATTATTCCTGCCACATCCAGGGCCACTGGGATGGTCCAAAGCACATCCCATCTCTCAGTGTAAGCGCAGACAAACTGCAAATATCAGTCATGGAAAGTGTCTTTTTTCACCACATTTCTCAGCAAATTGGCTCCTGTTTGGAACGCCTGGGCTGGGAACGCCAAAGGTGGGAACTCTCCAGAGATGTGGTTCCCTCTAAACCACAGAGTGAAGCGTGCCCTGTGATTTTGGTTTCCTTGCATTACTGCCTTGGAGCTGTGGGAGCATTTGATCCCCACCCAGCCACAGACACGGCGCTCACAGGGCCAAGCACAGCCAGGTTTGGGGCCGGGATCCAGGATCTGGGATGCGACAGCACATCCCCAACATCTCACCTGCAACAATTCCCAGTGATGCCTTAGGTTTTAGCTTTTATATTTTATAAATTCTGCATTCTCTGCATTCCCAGTGTGTGACTCTGAGCTGCCT
>VXBT01012507.1:382088-574553 GCA_013400235.1 Oriolus oriolus
CACCTTTATTCCCTTACCCTGTCTAGTCTGTTTCCAGGTCGGCTTTTTTAAGGCATCACCAGTGTTCACTGAGAAGCATTTCCTGTGGCCAGAAGCTCTGACTGCTGATAAAGCGCATTCTAATTACAAGACTGGTGCGGAGAGTGTGGAGATTTTACTCATCACACTTTTTTTTTTCAAGCTAAAATTGGTTTTAAAAAAGGAGTTATTGCACCAAACTTGATCTGGTTCTACCTGAGCCCTCCAAAGACAGAGTCAGCCGGGAGTTTTAGACCTGTAGTGTCATATCCAAAGCAAAAAATGTTATTTATTGTTAGAGACGAGCAGAACCTCTGCTATCCCCTTCTAGGATGGAATGAGTTATTCAATTTATTTAAGCAGTTTTATACTAATGCAAAGCTGAGCACAGGGATGTAAGTGAGGAGTCATTTTTGCAGTGGGGTGGTGCACGAATCCGAGAGACCAGTCTGGAAATAAGTGACACGAGGTGACAGAGCTGCTCTCTGTGCCAGCAAAACCAGTCCCCTGTGATCCCTGGACACTGCCCTTCCCAGTTTGACCTCACAAGGAAGAACCCAAACTCCTCAGAACATCTTAAACATGTTCAAACATGTAACAAACTTTGAGGAATGGAATCAGAGATGAGCCTGACACCTTTGTATCTCGCCCACTTGGTATCGGCCCTAAGATGAACTCTTACTTGCCAGGAATGGGAGGAGGTGGACGTGGGGAAGGGGATGAGGCACAAGCAAATTTTCCAGCCTCCATGTGCCCCTTGCAAGAGCTCTCCCTGTGCATCTGCAGCTCTCTAAGTGTGGCAGAGGAAAAGCAAAGCTCTCTGCTCGGTGCATTTCCGCGCCGTGGCACACGAACAGCAGCACCCTACAGACACTGCTGGCTCCTCGGAACTAAAAGCTGATTTTAGCTCCTTTTCCTGGCCAACCTCCAGACGTGAGCACAGGTGACCTCCTGGGGCCAGGGCCAGCTCGGCAGCTCTGGGTGCGGTGCCACCAGCTCTCCCCCTGCAGCTCCTGCCCATATCCATAAGTGCTTCCCAGCTCTGGGAGGGTTCCCACTGTGGTCGAGGGAGTTCTGACCACCAGGCACAAACCCAGGAGTGCCCCAAGCTTTCAGGATTTGGCTCCCTGAGTGCCACCATCCCTGACTTTGTGCCAAGCTGGAGAACCTGATCTCAGCTCTGGTGGATAAACAGTGAGCTGCAGCCACAGGAGTGCTGGTGACCTCGGCTTGTATTTATGGAAAGCAGTGCAGGTGGGTTTACATTTCAAATAAATAAATACAAAAATGCTTCATAACTCTTGGAAGTCGGCAGAGAGCAGCGTGGTGGGATCAGCTTCTCATGTAGTGGGTCCAGAAGAAAGTCCCAGTGGTACTGAGTGTCACTGTGAGGGGAAGGAGCCAGGCTGGAGAGAGGCCAGGAGATTCCCTGCCCTGAGTTTAGATTAAACTTGGAGCAAAACCAACAGACAGGAAGAGAAAAGAGGAATTTTCCCAGGCACACGTTTGATTTGAGTAGGGATTTCTCCTTAGCAATTAACTCTTAACAAATTAACATTTGTGTGTCCCCACCCTGACTGCAGCCCCACGGAAAGGAGTGTCTGGCAGCACTGGGATCAAGGAGACATCGAGGAACGTGCTGGAACTGTGGCAGTTTCAATTGTCACTTCTGAGGCTGCTGCATTTATTCCTTGAAGAATCAAACAGAACTCCAGGGAAAGCAGTGTGGTTTTTCAAGAGGCACTTGGGGCTCGCTGCTGCTCCCATTGAAGCCTCCAGAAAAGCTGCCACTGAATTAGGAAATGCTGAGCACTTCTGAGAGCTGCACAAGTGCAGCCCAAGTGCCTTACAAAGCTATTAGCTCACGACTGCTCTACAAGCTACAGGCAAGGAAAATAAAGCCAGCAAAGTAAAAGCAAAGAAAGGCGCAGAAATGTTTGAAAGCCCTTCCAAACCATCAGGGGCTGACAGCCTGCAGCCCCTTTCATCTGCTGCAGGCCACTTCAGCAGGCTCCAGGATTTAATTAAACGGAATGTTTATTTACACAGCTCGGGAGAGGGGCTCGGCAGCCACCAGAGCCACCTCAGGGAGGTTTATGGACTGAAATAGTTGGGAGTTTGGCAGACTGGGCCATAAAATAAGGCCAGGATTGATGGAATTCAGAGTGATCTGGGCTGGTGGTGGGGGCAAGAACCAGGACTTTGGCTGACTCTGGGTTGGGAATTTTCTGGCGCATCAAGAACCTCCTGCTGTGACCTAAGAGACACAAGAACCACGACAGGAAAACCCAGCAGCACCCACTGACCCAGGGCACGAGCCCGAGGGGCTGATCCCACTCTGGAGCTGGTGGGGAATGAAACGGAACGAAACAAAATCCAAGGCCACGGAGTTTGCTGGTGGCACCTAGAGAAACTGCGGCCCTCCCCAGAGATTCCGAGCTCCTGCGAGCGGCTCAGCCCCACCAAACGTTCCACCCCACGCCAACGCCGAGCAGGAGAATTGCTCAACTGCAGGATTTGCTTTGGCACGGGGCGAGGACACCGTGGCACCGTTCCTGTGTACTCAGCACTTTCAGAATCCCGGGATTGCTCCTGGAGATCCAACGAGAGCACTCGGCGCAGTTTCTGCCCGGTTACAAAGCTGACGGATGAGGAAAATGAAGACTTTTGTTTTCACTGGGCTGTCGGGTCGCATTTAGCAGCGGGGCTTGAGTTCCCTTCTTGAGGGTGCTCTGCTCCATCCCGGTTATGATGTGGAAAATGACACAAGGCGCTGGGATTGAAGCAGTAACTCAGCCCCTTTTATACACAAACTTTTGTATTCCTCAAAAGGCGCCTGTGGAAGGCTGGGAATGAAGGAGCTCTCCCTTCAGACAGCTCAGACTTCCAGCTGCCAGAGCACACACGGAGCTGTCAGAGCTCCCCAGCACTGGAGCAGCAGCCCAAACTCATTTCTCCATGTAAAGATTCTGCTTTCATTGCCCCACACTGAGGGAGCTGTGATTCAAAGGGCTGCTCTCCACTGAAGCTGGCTTTAATGTGCCCAGTGGTTGGATGGAAGGATGGCCATGGTTATACCCAGGCTCAGGGAGGCCCAAGGTTTGGCCAAAAGGGAGCAGAACTGGTGCTTTGCTTCAGTGAGTGACTCCTTCGCTCAGCTCTGACAGGAGAAATATCTGCCATAACTGCAGAAAATCCGGCATTCTTTGCTGTCCAGAACACAGAAAAGAAGGAAGGATTTAAGGAAATCATTTGCAACCCAGGGAGCTGCTGTACAAGAACAATTACTGCTGTACAAGAGCAATTATTGGCTATTTCCTTGTGCTCATCTTCACCCTGAACTAGAAAATTCCTTAAGTAAAAGCAGACTCTGGAGCAAAGGTTTTCTGTCTCTTTTCCATGCACTGCTGGAGCAGAGTCAGCTGGTGGCACAGCAAGGGGAGATCTGTAAGGAAAAATGCATTAAGTCGCATGGTGCAGCCTCTGGAAAACCCTACACAGACATTTTTTTGTTGAAAAAGGTCGGGGGAAAGAAAAAAAAAAAAAAAAGAGAAAGCTAATCCTTGAAAAATAATCTTCCAGATAAACAGAGCAGCCTATGGAGAAAGGATCAGCACAGAGTTTGGAGGGAACACCAGAGACAGCCTGAGAATGAGCCTTTCTTTAACAACATGTGACCTTCCACCTTCATCCTTTCCTTACTAATCATTGACTTGGTGTCTTGGAGAGTGATAAAAATGGCAGAAATATTTCCAGAAATAAAGGAAAATGGTAGTGAGGAGAAAATGGAGATGAGACCCACAGCAAAGTGGTAATTTCATCAAAAATATCTGCCCATCATCTGGGCTGAGGCGTTGCGACCCCTGTTTTGTGTAAGCAGCTCTCACACAAAGAGAATTTCACCTTAAAATATCCTTCCACGGCCCCACAATCCCCTGAAATCCGGTTGTACAACCCCTTCCTAACACGAGCTGTTGGGAATGTGTATTTGAAATCCTGGGAAGGCAAATCGGCGTTTCCATCTCGCTTTCCTATTGCACATTTCTCCACGCTCAGAAACACGGTGAGTGACACAAAAAATCAGCCACAAAAACGGTAATTGCAGCCAGGTACACAAAGAGAGGGGAAAAAACCCAATAAAAATTGGAGTGATAACTGCAAATCTAAACAAAAAAGATTCAGTTGAAGATGTGAAGAGGAAAAAAAACCAACCTGCAGAGCAGATCATGCAACTTTTGTGCCAAATGCTTCATTTTGGAATTAAATCAGCACCGACTGCTGAAAACCCTGCACGGTCCAAGCCCCAAGTGAGCTGCAGAGATCTCTGGCACCCTGATCCCACAGCAAGGATGATTTATAACCTTGCTTTGGAATTGCCCCCTTGGAGCACGGCCCATTCTGAGCCCCTGCCTAACGAGCTGATTTGAGGCTGGAATTCTCCTAACGCTGCCTGGCAGAAGCTGGACGTGAAAATCTTTAAAAGTGTTCAATTTTTCAAAGATTTACTGGGAACATAATAGCAAATATGGTTGGAATCAGGAGCCAAAGGGTTTTTTTTTTTCAGCCTGGAGAGAGCAAATAGTCTGTTGTTCCTTACATCTGGAACAGTAGTAATCTATTCCTTAAGCCTGAGCAATCAAATTACCCTAATTTTCTGTTGTCTTGGCTTGAATAAATATTTTCAAGACAAGTTATGTTAAAAATATGCACACGCTGACTGCACAGTGAAATGTGCTTAACATCTGTGCTGCAGCTCAGTGTGGCAAGATGGAAAGGTATCCCGATGGAAAGGGACTGCAGAGAAATCACTCCCTTTCCACGGCAATTAATAACCTACTAAAGAATAACTGTTGGACAAAAGAGGGGAATTTAAATGAATGGTAGAGAAATATATATATAAAAATAGAATATACAGAACTAGGGAGAAAATAGATATTGAAATAGGGGGGAAATTAGGGAAAAATTAAGACTAAAAGGGAGGCTGGAATTCCTGTGGCAGCTGCACAGGAATAAATCTCAAAGGGGTGGTGGGCTGCAAATAACAACTTTCCATCATTTCATGGGATCCAGGTCTGGTTGAGCTGATTGGGCAACTGGGGGGAAAAAAAAGAAAGTGAGAAAAATTTTAGGGGTTTTCTGCCTCTGGAATCTCCTCGGAGCACTTGCAGGTCTCACTCCCCATGTGAGGAAGGGATTTGGGTTGTTAGGGAAAAAAAAATGGAAAATTGGGATTTTCTCTTTGCACTACCAAGAACTGAAAACTTCTGAGATGCTGAGTGAAAAAACAAGGGGCAGCAATTACAATTCTTATTCAATGGTAATTAATTCTGGCCAAAAGTAGCAGGGAAATGCTCCCACTTTTGCAGCAGATGGGAAAGCACGGGCTGCAAGGCTCCTGCCTGAGGAACGACCCCGAGCACCTCCAAGGGCAGGGGATGAGGGGAAAACTGTGTCAGATTTCGGATCAAAGCCCCATGTGCTTCTCATTTTCCCCCTGTGCATCAGGGACGGGCTGACAGGCGTTTCTGAAACTGCAGCAGCACTTCCAGTCTGAAACAGGTCACTAAAAAGAGAAGTTATTTTTCATTTCCAAGGCTCCACTTACATTCCAACGGAAGGAGGAAAATGAAGGCACTTAACTGTTTTTCACTGCAGCAGTTCTTCCCTCCCATTACTTTTTCCTGCAATAGTGGGACACGGGGAATAGATCTGGGATGAAGATCTTTTTCAAAGGATTGCCTTCTGCCATTTTTCATTTGCAGAAATCAGCCTTGGCATGGTTTTCCCCTAATGGGCAGTGCCTGGCCGAGGGGGGAGCTCTGGGTTGGAATGCAGATGTGCACATCTGTGGGTATTTATTCCTGCTGGGCAGGTTTAAAAAAAATAAAGAGTTGCTGGAGACTTCCTTCAACTTAAAATCTTCAAACTGGTTTAAAATCTTGGCGTTTTGAAGCCTCTGCCCTCTCCTGCTCTCCCAGTCAGATGTTGGAGCTTCCACCACAAGTCCAAGCTCCTTCATACAAACACAAATGTGGGTTTGCTGTCACCTTCTGGACCAGCATTCCAGCAAAACATCAGGAAACCCAAAATAACCCCGGAGCAGGGACCCCTCTCATTGATGTTTTTGCTGCTGTTCAGATCCACATTCCCAGTGCCTCCAAGCCGGAGCAGAGGGAGGGGAGGGGATGAGGAAAGCTGAGAGCTGCAGAGTTTTCTCTGTGCTTTGAAGAGAGAATTATGTCTGTTGAGATAGAGAGTAATTGATGTTGAAAATGCACCAATAAATTAATATCACAGCAAAGCCGAATCCCGGGATTTATGGGAATGCAATCCAGGCCGTTTGGTAAACAGATCTGAAGTGCAGACGATCGGGGGGGATAAGAAATACAGAAGCTTGGTTTGCTTCCAGCTGAGCAGATTAATGTCAATATTTAAGAAAGCCCCAGAGAAAAGGAAAAAAAAAAAATTCAGCCATCTGAAACAAAATATTGGATTGTGCCAGGGCTGGAGGATTATCCAAATGGAGCAGAATTTCACCCTGCTGCTCTTGATCTGTTTGAGTCCATCAGATGTCATGGAAGTGCCCCTCCTTGGGAAAAGTGAGACTGGAAGTGCTGGAGAAGCTCGTTCTTATTGTTTGGACACAGGACAATTCTGTGCTGTGGGGTGTCCACAGTTCCTAACTCCCTGTGAGGGGCCACGGGGAAGGGTCTGACCACCATTGGGAATGCTCCGTGTGCCACAGAAATCCCACTGAGAGTAAGATCATGGAATCATGGAATGGTTTGGGTCGGGAGGGACCTTAAAGCTCATCCTGTTTCACCCCCTGCCATGGGCAGGGACACCTTCCACTATCCCAGGGTGCTCCAAACCCCATCCACCCTGGCCTTGGACACTTCCAGGGGTGGAATGACTTCCCTGAGGTACAGATGAAGCAAAAAGTCTTCCAGACCTCTCCTTTCCATCCTCCACTGGAAGCCAGCCACCATAAAGGACCTTCCCAGGGCCTTTTTTTACATCACCAAAGTCCTTTTTGATGCTCTTTCTCCCTAAAAGCAAACTCTGAGGGACACTCGGATCAGCCAAACACATTTCACCATGGAAGGAGCAGCTTGGAATGACTGAAGCGTATCCGTGCTTGTAACTCCTTAGAAATACTCTGGAGGGTCGAGGGTTGAAAGGCAGTCCTTGGAAGAATCCCACATTGCTGAACTTTTCAGGGAATCTTAGCAGGAATGTTAATTACGCGGAGTCGCTCACGGAACACACTCAATGTGTCGTGTACCCGGTAAAACTTTAACAAAAACCCTCAAATCCGTTCGTCCTGGACGTATTCCAGGGCGCAGGTCAGCAGAGGTTTTAAGTAGCTTTAGTTAAGTTGAGTAAAGTTAAGTTTAGTTGAGTTGAGACTTAAGTTTGTGCTTAAATACTCTGCTTAAGAGGGTCCGTATCAAAAAGGGACTGGAACCACCAAAATCCAGCCCGAAATGCCAAGGATACCAGGTGATCCCAAATCCCTGAGCTCGAAGGGAAGAGTTATTGTGAATTCCTGTCCGTATTTATCTGTTTCATGAGCATCTCATGGCGTATCGGTGATGCAAATGGACCATGTTAAGTGACAACAATACACAATGATCGGATGAAAATGTACCATTCATCCATTAACATTGTAGAATAAAAGTGGAAGGTGCTCCTGCCCATGGAATGAGATGATCTTGAAGGTAACTTCCAACCCAAGCCATTCCATGGTTCCATAATTAGTGGTGAGAAGAGTCAAAATTCCTCATCAGCCCTTGGAAGCACATTCCAGTCAGAGCCCATCAAGTGGCTACTTCCAAAGGGCAGCAAAAGCCAGGATTTATTTCGGGTATCATTAAACTCTTCCAAAATGCTTCATATTTATAAATTTGGGTTATTTCCAGGTTGTTTATGTAAAAAAATTATTGATTATAGGAGAACTTCAGACAGTTTGTCCCAGAAGTTCCTGTTTAAATTCCTTTTCCATTAACAATACAAATCCTGCTTCTTCCCTCTTTTTTTTTTTTGGAGAAAGAAAACCATGAATAACTAAAGATTTTCACCATGTCATTAATACATCACCACCTTGAAAAGGCTCAAACTTTCCTCAAGGTGCATCAGCAAAAGCAGACAAAACATCCTGGAGTTATTTTTCCGGAGGATGGTCGGAATTGGCGTTGCAGTAAATCCCAAATGCCAGTGCAGCCGTGCTTATCCTCCTTTTCAAGTGAAGCCAGCTCAGAAACTTGGAAGACCTTTTGCTAGACAGCCCTTGCTCCAGCTGCTCCCTTCCCAAGCTGTGAAGGGAGGGATCATCAGGATGTGTCCAGTGAATTAATGGAATGATGGCACCAGCAAAAAACAGAGTCTTCAGCTGAAAAACAGCTCGGAAAAACTGAAGGGACGCGGCCACATCCAGTGAAATGTTTTCCCTGGGAAGGCCTCGGTGTGGGCTGCACTGACTGCAGGCTGGGAATAAGATTCCCGCTCTGTTCCAAAGCTTTTGGTTGCAAATGCTGCTGGTGGGGTGTTGGTTCCCTGTGAACAGCAGGTGAACGTGGAAAACTGGGATTTCCTCCCAGATGCCAGAGCAGGAGCCCCATCCATGAGGACAGAGCGAGGCAGCACGGATGCAGAAACCTTTCTTGGACTAAAAAGAGGTTCCCAATAAAACCACAACTCTTAAAAAGGGAAAAAGTGGGAGAAGCTTGATGTGGGGCCCCCTACAATATTGCTTTGGCTCATCCTTGGTAATTCTCCACAGGCCCTCTGGGATTTATTCCACAAATTCTGCAATTCTCTTACTTTTCCTGCTCCTATCCTTTCATCAAGATGTTCAAATTCACAGGCTCATCCATTTTCCAGTAGGATTCCATCAGTTCTATTTCTGCCAGCCCAGCAAACAATCACCAAAGTCCTTGGAATTGCACCACTCTCAAATTTATAATTAAACATATTTTAATTGCTGTCTCTCGTGGAGAGAAAGATAACTTATCTCTCCTAAAAATAAACAAATCCAAGTGGAAAGAATTCACTCATAATTAAATCATTCTCTCCAGAAAACCTACAAGCAAGATGGATGATACAGGGGAGAGATAAGAGGATTAGAAATACAATTTTTAAATTGTCTTAAGGGGGAAAGTTTACACCCACAGGAGTTAAATGATACCCAGATCAGTTACAGAGAATTAGCTCCGCTCAGCCCCGATGAAACGATGATATTAGCAAAATAAAACTAGAAAAATAAAATGAATAGGTGGCATCTTTCAAAGCTGCAGAAAGGCTTAAGAAAGGAGAACTATTTTAAGAAATTCCGAAAGTTTTAAAGTGGAGTTTAAATATTGTACAAATAGGTTTGCATGGAATTTTTTAATCCTTTCCGCGCTTTGTGGAACAGGGTATTAAACTGTGTATTAAAATAAAATACTCCAGGCTGAAAAGTTGAAGACAATCTGGAGCAGCCAGGAACTGAAGGAACCTGGGACAAACACAGGAATCCACATGACAGCCACTGAAAACTGGGACGTGGGAGCTGCTTCCAACAAAGAGCCCACTCTGGCTTTCATCAGAACCTCGAAACTCGCCCAAGCTGTGCCCAGCACCAATGGAATTTGGTTCCGTGCTCCGTCCTCTTGTCTCTCAGCACTATTTGGTTTCAGGCAATAATCTCTGGGATGGCAACTCCGATCTCCGACAATGCCGAAGGCGCCTGTTCTCCCAGCGTTCCAGCCTCGCTGGAAATGGGAATTGCTGTCCTCCAGCAGACCAAAGAGAGCTTAATCCTGAAGGATTCCCAGGCCAAATTCCAGCCCCAAAGCATTGGATATGCTTGGATAGGCTTCCCAGAAGCAGCTGAAGTTCTGAGTGCTGGCATGAGCTCCCTCCTGGGATCGTCTGGAGTTTGTCTGGATTATGGATGTGCATCCACACTGGAGCACCGGCACTGCCTCGGGAACAGCTGGAATCCTTCCCTGTGAGGGTGGGGAGGCCCTGGCACAGGGTGTCCAGAGAATCTGTGGCTGCTCCCGGATCCCTGGGAGTGTCCAAGGCCAGGCTGGACGGGGCTTGGAGCAGCCTGGGACAGTGGAAGGTGTTCTGGGAAATCAGAACTGGATGAGCTTTAAGGTTCCAAGCCAAACCATTCCAGGATTCCATGGCTACCATGCCAGCTCTCCCTGTTGTGCAGCCCAACACAAGGCCAGGGATGACCCTGTTTGCTCCCACACTGGGAAACAATGAAATGAAAGCTGGAAATCCTGAGGAGCCCCAGAAATGAGCGCTGGATCCAAGTGGACACAGGACAACAAGAACCAGAGGCTCCTCAGCCCTTGAGCAGTGACTGCAATGAATGATTTGGGTGAGGGACAAAATGAGCTGCACTGGTCACCCGGAGCATGGGATTGTCCCATCCAGAGTCCTGCTTTTCAAGAGGCAACTTAGCCATGAAAAATAATGAGGAATCTTCTCCTTTTCCCTGCTGCCAAGAAGCAGCATCAGGAAAGATCCAAATTCTAGGAATAAAAGGCACGGACAGGCACTGCTGTTGTCAGTGACGCCTTTTCCTGGTCTTAAAATTAAGAGAGCTGAACACAGTTAAGAGGGGAAAAAGGGTTTTACCTCGGTGTTTATTGAAGGATCCTCAGGGGCGCCAAAATGCACATTGAAATGCACCCCGAAATGCCCCCCGGAGAAATGGCCCCCCACGATGTGATGTGTGTGCAATTATAGGCCTTGCTAATTAGCACATCTATCAAAGATTGCCCAGGGAGGGACTCCAGCGAGACCCCTCAGCGAGGAACCTTCCCCTGGCTGGGCCTGGCTTTGTTTACAGAATGTGTTCTGGAGAGGCCCTCGGGGTCTGGGATTTCCAGGGTGTTCGGGCTCTTGGCTTAACGGGATATTGGGTCTGAGGGAAGGGATCAAACTTAAAGAATTATAACTGTGTGGGCTAAAAGCACTGAGAATACATAAAAGCTACATAAGAGAGTGTATTAAAGGGGCATAAAAGAAAAAGCAAAAAATCATCCTGGCATCACTCGGTCCAAGACGTCACCTTTTCCTGGGTGTGAAATGTGCTGTGTGACACATTTACCAACAGCACCAGCTGCTCTTTCCCAGGGTATTTACAGAGCGTGGGACGCTTTGGAGCCTTTGCCACCCTTCCTGGGGTGTTGCTGGCACACACGAACCAGCTGCTCCCTCTCTGCCCCCGCCTCGGCCGTCACCACTGCCCTTCCCTCTTTGTCTGATCTCTTCTGGAAAGCTTCCAGCGTCCCTTGGTGACTGGTGTGACTTCAGGAGAGCTGGGATATGAATTACATTTTATTAAATGTCATGCTAAAGTGCTCAGGCACTGATGCACAGCCTATTAGCAGCTTTAAGATTTCAGTGTTTTGGTGGGAATGCTTCAAAACCGAAGTATGTTTTCTTTGGCCAAAGCTGCACCATTAGATGCAGTTTCTCCTGACATTTTCAGAATTGTTTTATGGCTGTTTCCATGGAGGTCGAGAAGGAAATGACTGTTCCAGGAATGCTTCGATAGCATCCACGGCAACACAAAAGGCTGAGTTATGGAGCTGCGCTCTGGCCAGGCTGATGGTGTGATGATTAACAAGTTGTGCTGCCACCAGGGCCCCGAGCTGGGAATGCTGCTGGGAATACCCTTCCTGAGCCCAGCACTGAGCTCCAGTGATTGATCCAGCATCTTCCACTTCATACATTTCCCTGCATGCCCAATCATCAGATTTTCTTCCTTTCCATTTCATCAGTCACAGTCATTATTTGCATTGTTTCCCTCCCAACTGCCAGACATCCAGAGATCAAACGGTGAAACCTCCCTCTTTTTAAATTTTATTTTAAATAAGTGACTCTGCTTAAGACTTCCCTAAGAATGGGGATTGTAAATTTATTACCTTCACTTGCTCTGAGGAAGCTGTTAAAGGCATCAGGAAGCAGCCAGATAACCAAGGCCATAAAATACTTTAGAAATTAATGAATGAAAGATGGGCTGAAGCCACAAAGTGTGGGTCTGGTTCTGGTTTTTGAACTTGTGCAGAGTTCACAGATGCTCACGGGCATGGCTTTTATTCCAGAGAGTAAAGCACCAGTGCTCAAGTTTAGAGCAGAACCAAACTTTTTCCAAAGCTCAGAGTTACCCCAAATCCTTGGGTTTTGTTCTGATACATGGCTGGAATGGTTCAGAAATGCTGCGAGCTGGGAACTGCTGCAGCTGGCTTTTGTCAAGCATTTCCTGAGACAAGGCTTGAGAAAATATCTCTGGTGCTGCTGCCACCAGGAACTGCCTGCCCGAGACACCACGCTGAGAGAGAATGGGATTCATCCCTACTTAAAAGCATCCAGGATCTGAATGGATAAACCACGGGAAGGGGAATGGATGGAGCAGTGGTCAAGCAAAATGATGGATTTAAAAGCACTGCCCACCCTTCAGCCCGAGCCGAGCCGAGCCCTCCAAGAGCACCTTTCCCAAAAACAGGAGAGAATTTGAAGTCTTAGCCAAGTTCTGCTGAATTCAGAGAATTCTCCACTGATTTCATAGAATTAGAGAATCCCAGACCAGTTTGGGTTGGGAGGGATCTTAATCCCCATCCAGTTCCACCCCCTGCCATGGGCAGGGACACCTTCCACTGTCCCAGGCTGCTCCCAGCCCCGTCCAGCCTGGCCTTGGGCACTGCCAGGGACCCAGGGGCAGCCACAGCTCCTCAGGACAACAGTTTAAACAGATTCCTTGAAACTGAAATCCATATTTTTCAAGCCAGTGCCTCTTTTGACACCTTTTGTTTGGGCAGGGAGAAATAAAGTCTTTGTGTCTCCCCCTTATCACTCAAAAAGAGAAATACCCTGGAAAGGATGGGGGATGAGAGAGCTCAGGGACATCCCACATGCACAACGTGTCCGATCCATCCCACCTTCCCTACATTCCCACCTCCTGGAGGTGCATTCTCTCCTAAAGAATGAAAATTTCCTTTTTTAGAACATAACACTTCTACGTTTCTTTTCCACACCATCCCTTAGACCCCCAGAGCAGCACAACGAGCCTCACTGTTCATTTTTCTCGCCCGGTTCCTCCGTCTCCAAACCTGGCTAACCGGGAAGTGTCGGCTCCAGAGGCTCCCAGCTTCCCTAAGCACAGCCCATGGGACCAGCAGAGACGGCCGTGGACCACCCGCAGCCCAACGGGGCACCTAAAGCAGCTCCTTACACACAAAAATAACGCCCCAGAACTCTCCGATGTATTTTTAGCCTCTTTTAAGGCACTTCAGCAGCTGGGAACAAGGTGGGAAGCCAGAACCGGGGGCCAAGATCCAAAAGCCGTTGAAGCCATCGGAGCTTTTCCGCGGATCGGCTTTGGATCAGGGTTGCTCCGGCCGGGCTGCCTCCCATGCACAGCTCCGAGCTCCTCCACTGAGCTGGTTTGGGATTATACTCATGGTTTCCTTCACATTTCATGCATGAGCTTTAAAGAATCACACCCAACAAGCATTCTAGGAAATGAAGATTTACCGGAGGGGAAAACCTGTGGAATAATAAATCTTATCCTTCAATGTGCAGCGCAGAGGATGGAGATGAGAAGAATTATTTTACATTTTATAGGGCTTTGCGCGATGATTTTATTTATAGCAGCTATTTGAACTGAGATTGTCCCAGAGAGGGAAAAAGACAGCTCAGCTCCAGCTTTAGGTCAAGCTTTCCAAGCACTGTCTGAGGCTTCTTGGAATAAAATTAAGCACCAGACTCCAATCTGGCCCTTGACACTCTTTAAGAATAATCATAGAAATAAAGGGCTTTTTATTAAATCACTGAACTTTGGGATAGAAACCTGGGGAAAAACTGTAAAAGTAAAAATAATTCAGATGAAACTAAAAATCACATTTTTAATTAAGCTTGGATTGGGCTGCAATATGAAAGTATTGAGTATGAGGTTTAAAGGGGATATTGGGAAGGAATTGTTCCCTGGGAGGGTGGGGAGGCCCTGAATAGAATTCCCAGAGCAGCTGGGGCTGCCCCTGGATCCCTGGAAGTGTCCAATGCCAGGCTGGAGCAGCCTGGGACAGTGGGAGGTGTCCCTGCCCATGACAGGGGTGGCACTGGATGGGCTTTAAATCCCTTCCAACCCAACCCAATCTGGGATTTTCAAATAAGTCACAAAGCGCACGATGGGCTTTCCGTAATTATTCCGATTTCTTTGCTTAATTGCCACATCGATGCAAGGCATCCTTAGGAATTCCACCCTCACAGTGACTGCTCGTTATTCCAAGTGCTTCTCAAATTTTCACAGCCAAAGCAGAGCCCCAGCATTAACCCCACCATGTGCGAGACTTCCAGAAAAAGGAGCATCACCATTTTCTTAACAGTCAACAACCACTGAAATTTCTGAGGCAATTTATCCCCACCCTAAAAGAGATTTCCAGGCTGCCCCACACCAGCGGCACAATAATTCATATTTAGGGGGGAAAAAAAATTTCTCCTGAACTTAAAAAGGATGCTTATTTTTCCATCTGAAACAAAAAAAAATTGCCGTGAGACTGAATCAAGCGGTCAAATGGTTGAGCAAAAGTTGTTCCAAGAAACCACCTCCTTCAGCTAATTCCTCTCTGTGACAGAAGCCGTTCTAACACTCCAACAATGAGCTTTTTGGCAGCACACGCTCTGGAAATAACTGTCCATTCTCCTGACAGCCTTCTTCCTGGATTTTTTTCCCTTAAATCCCATGAATGAAGGATTACCAGGATTTATGTCGCTATTTAATATCTCCAGGAAAGAAAAAGCACACGGCGCAGGAAGAGAAACAACAGGTATAGAATGGATCGATCATAATTTAAGATCAGCTCGCCAATAAATTTACCCTGACATTGACTGATAAATATTGAGACTATCTGAACTTGTTTCCTGGATTGTGAAAATTATCCTGCTTCCTCTGGCTGCTCCAAAATGCTGGATTTTAGGGAGTCAAGTCAATAAAAAGGACAAATTAGAACAATTAAAAACAATTCACCCCTTTTGCATCAAGGAATGTTTTGATTTGGGTTTTGAGAGGTTTAAATGCCACTTGTCCTGCTGGATGTTCATATTCCTGGATAGTTTTTTTTAAATATTTTTATACCATTTTAAAAGGTAATTCTTTAAATAGCTTGTTGAGTCAACCAGTTAAAAGTTAACTCCTCCGATTTCTCGTTGAGTCAACCAGAACTGAGAAAATTCAGCTGCTTCACGCTGAGACTTCAGGATTGGATCCACTTCCCCAAGAAGAATCCTAAACACTGAACGCTCCTTTATCACCTGACTTAAATCCCCCTTTTATCCAGACTAATGGGACCCATCCCACTCATTTGCTCTCCCTTCTCCTCCATACCCAGGAGATGATGAAGGCTGAGCCAGCAAAGGCAGGGCCTCCCCTGCTCAGCCCAGGAAATCTGAGAGGGAGAAGGGAAAAGGGAAAAGGGAAGAGGGAAAAGGGAAAGGAAGGGGCTTGTCTTGGATGCAGCCAAGGGAAGCACATGGAGAGGATGGAGCTGGGCAAAGCGACGCTGAACAATTTCTTTTTGCCCTACTGCAGCATCCCAGCCGTGTTTAACCCCTTCTGGGGTGGCTCTGTACTCCCCAAGGAATTTCTGAGGAAATTCCTGCCTGCTGATATAAACGGGTGGATAAAGGGGAGAATCCTCCGTGTGCTGTGACAGAAATGTGAGCTCAGCCTTGACAACCACCCCAGAGCCTACACAGAGGCAAAAAGTGCTTTTTAAACATTTCAGATGTGAAAAGGGGCTTTCCATTTGAGGCTGCAGTGGAGAGCACAAGGAATAAATCCCTAGGAAAGCAGGCTTCCCTCGCTCCTGGCTCACACCGGGCTCTATTTCACATTGCTCATGCTGCACAGTTCCTGGGGGAGGGAAGAGTTAAACCCGGCCAGAAGGGAAGAGCGCTGTGCTCTGGTGATTCCCTGGCTCCAGCTGAAACCCAGCAAGGGACGGGGGATGCTGGCTCCAGAGGAGGCCACGCTGGTGTCCTTGTCACTGATACCTGCTGGTGCCAAGGATTTCCTGGAGAGCAGGAGCACAGCAGGGGATGGAGGGGTTCGGGGTATTTTGTTGTTCCTCCCAATCCCATTAATTCCAGCGTTGTCTGTCAGCCTGTGCAGATCAGGAGGAGCACAAACCTCCACGTGACAACTCTCCTGTCCCTATATTTATGGATTTTTACAGGTAAGAGATGCTTTACTCATCCTGTCCAGCAAAGAGAGGAATGCTGGAAAATGTCCCTCTGGGTGTCATCTGTGCCTGGAAACGATGAGAGATACGGAACGATCAAACACTGGGATCAAAGCACGAGGAAGATGGATGCTGGTTTCACTTCCCTACAATGGCCACGCTGTTCCAGAGAGAACTGGGGGAGGGAAGGAGCCCGTGTCACATTCCCTGCCTGCTGCCCTTGGAGGAGCTGGGCTCGAGGTGCTGACTTTTGATGTCCCAATGGGGCTTGGAGCAAGGGTTCAAACCAGCCTTTGATCTGCAGGTCAGGGGCTGTGCAGCCCCCACTCCACATGGCTTTGGACGCTCCACAGTTTGACTCCAAGGTCTTTGAAGATTGGTTTTTTGCTGGCTAAAGAGCTCATCTGCTTCTGAATGGTGCTTCTGGCTGAAGCCACCCCACCTTCAGGTGACAATAACCTAAACTCAACAACTCAACTGTGCCTGGCACAGGCATTGTGTTGATTCTTCACTGCTGGGGAGTAAGGGGTTAAATCCCTCTCCATTTTAACACTGGATTTTAACTAAATCCAATGCTCCTATTTAACATTGAAAAAAGGAACAGGCATGCTGTGCTCTAATAAATTTTTGCTTGGCTCCCTTCTCTTTAAATCTTGGGGAGGGGGAAGAGAGAGAGAGAGACAGATTAACTATTTGGGCTAAGCTGAGTGCCTTTTAAATTGTCAAAAAGCTTCCCAAATGCGTGAGCTTGCTGTCCTGCCAGTCCCAGTGACGCAGGTCAGACCCTCGGGGTCTCTGAGGCTCACATCAGCCCATCTGCGCAGAGAAGGATGGCAGAATCTCAGTTAACACCTTATAAAAAGCCCCAAAATGGTGACATGGTCAGCCCTGGCCAGAAGAATGGTTTTTGGTTTGTTTAATCAACAATGGCTGGTTAACCTGGCAACAAGCACGGAGTGAAATCATGTTGAGACTTCAGTGCACCAGTCTGAGTGTCTCACTTTGGGAAATCAGCAGCATTTCCATCTACTCTTGCCTCTTCCCTATGCAAAATTATTCCCTCCTGCACTCTGAAAAGTTTATTCCACGTTCCTGCAGCTGACCCAAGCACAGAGTTCCCACCACTTACTTTTACAGCTAATCCTGGAGGCTACCAAATCCTGCACCGAGGATTTTTCATTCCTGACTCCTGCTCTGTATTTTCCATTTCTCAGTCTCACCCAGCACTGCCTTGGACTACGTTAAAACAGCTCCTCTCTTCCCTTGGTTTTTCCCTTCCCTATCCAACACCGCCCACTTCAAGGGAATTGGCACTTCCCACAGAGCTGGGCTTGGAGGGGAGAATGGGGCATCTGAAATGACACCGTGTGGTAACCATTAGCCAAGGCTGAATCGTAATAATTACAAACATACTTTGAGGTAACACATCCCTGTACATCCCTTCCCGCTCTCCGAGTCCTTGGAGAGCTGGAAAACTGCGTGTCCTTGAGGCTGAGGGACAGGGGTTGATTTTGGGGGGGGTTATTTTCTTCATTTCTTTCATTCAAAGGAGTTTCTCGGAGCTTCCAGACAGATTTGGGAAGTCTTTTAAGCGATTTTAAGGAAAAAGAGGAAAAACATGTTTTCTGCAGGTAATTTCAGGATATTTTACATACAGAATCAGTGAATATCCTGAGCTGGAAGGGATCCACAAGGATCATCAAGTCCAACTTCTGGCCTTGCCCAGGACACCCCAAAATCCCACCCTGTGCATCCTTGGGAGCGGTGCCCAACGCACCTGGAGCTCTGGCAGCCTCGGGGCTGTGCCCATTCCCTGAGGAGCCTGGGCAGTGCCCAGCACCCAGCACCCTCTGGGGGAAGAACCTTTCCCTGATCTCCAGCCTAAACCTCCTTAACACAGCTCCAGCCGTTCCCTTGAGTTTGTTTATTGTTTATTTCCATCACTTTATTTATCGTTTACATTTATTTATAGTATCGTATCACCCCAAAGCACGATAGCATGGTGGGCATCTATCAGCTCGTGTTTGTTTATAGTTCATGTGTCTCACTTTCGAGCATGTCTAAAGGCATTAGCAAGACTACGAGATAATCTCCTTTTTTCCTTCCTTCCTGCAGAATTTAGCTTGGAAATTTTGGTGCTCTCCTGTGTGATCCCTGTGCTCATCACCTACCTGCTGATCCAACTCCCCCCAGATCAAGGCCTGGCACCTGACCAAAACACGGCAGAACTACAGGATGTTAAAATGCAAAGTGCTTCAGGAGGGGAAAAACTACAAAATGGTTGGAATCCAAAACTCTCCTGGCTCAAGTGGCCAGAAAGATTCCTACAGAACTCCCAGGAAGAGAAGAGGCTCCATCACAACCTTCCATGGAGAAGCAAACACAAAGGATGTGCTGAACCCACGTTGTCCTAAGGCAGGAATTCAGGAATCAACAACCCACCAGGGCAATAGAAGCCTTCGTTCCTGGCTTCCCAAATCCCAGTGGCCAGGAGCACAAAAAGCTCATTCACCTGCTCATTTCTCATCAGAGTCTAATCAAGAGCGACTGCGGAGCGGCACAGCCTTGCTGAGAGAATGGCAGGGGGAGAGGAGAGGAGAGGGGGCTGAATAATAACATTTAATAGCTTTGAAACTTGAGAGTTACCTACAAAATAAAGTCATGGCCGGGAACAATGGTATTGCAGAAGCTCCTCGCTGAATGACTGAATCCATTGTTTGAATCCATGGATATTTTGTTATAAATACGTGGTGGTGGTGGTGTTCAGTAACACAGAGGTTTGAAAAGTCTCCTCAGTGGAGCGATATTGTCGAAATATGTATCTTTCACTATTTTTTGTGTTTTAATTCTAATACTGTGTTTAGCTGACAAATGAGATTTGAGGTTTTCAAGTACAATAATCTGGTGTATTCACCTCAGAGCTTTTCTTTTACAGCTTCCCGAGCCAGCTGGAGCTCTCCCTTTGCAGGATCTGTGAGGGACGGATGGAAAACAAATGCAGAAACCTCCGGAGTTAACAGCCACCTCAGCCACCCTGCCTTTGTCAAGACCGTGCTTTTTGGGCTATGCCAAGTGTTAACAAAAACAAATGCACACCTCCAGGCTCTCTTTAAATGCAGAGTTTAAGAGCAAAAGTAAACTGCAGCCACTTCTGTTATCTGTGGGGTGTCACATGGGGCTCTGAAATAATCAGAACGAACCTGGAATGTCTTAGAAACTGCCTAAACCTCATTGAACAAAGTGAAATTACCGCCTGAGATTGCTTTAAAAGCCTTTACATCCTTGAGGGTTTCAGCCTCCTGCACGGCAGCATCCCCACGCCGAGGCTCCTAGGGTTCATTTCCCTACGAGTCCTAAAGCTCCTCCAGTCCGGGATCACATTACGGGGTTGTGTGGTGGAGTTTGGACCGTGCCAAGAAAATGTCTTCAGCTTTCCTTTTACAAATATGGCAATGATCAACCCCGAGCATGATGGGGAGGTTGACTGTGTTTAAAGCAATTTAACATGTTGCAACAACATGGTGCTTAACACTGCTCTGTGAAACCATGCCGGGATGCGGCGGCCTGGAAACACCGGGGCTGTGGGCCCGGCCACAAACCTGATTCACATCAGCAACGTTTGCCTCGTGAGTCATCTCCCCGAGGTGAGCATAATGGATGAAAGGGAAAAACTGAGAGGCTGCTTACAAAACTTGGCTCCAGCAGTGCAATTCAGCACTTGGGGCTTTGCTCTGCGACGGCGAAAAGCGATGCCCAACCTCAGCTGCGGCTCCAGGGCTCCGAATGCTTCCATGTTTTCAGAGATTGCTGCAGGACACCAGAAGGTGACTCTTCTCTTGGTAAATCCTGCCAGAGTGATTTCCTTTTTCCAAACATCTCCCTGCAGAAGCCAGGTAGAGCCACAGCCACCACTCCAGAAGATTCCAGGAGTTGGGGTGGAGGATTTGGGTTCGCCTCCCCAAACACTTCCACTCCAATGACCCCTGCACAGCGGAAGGATGAACATGTTCCCAGAAATCACCTTCCCAGGTAGCACTTTGTGTGAGGGGAGCTCCAACAGCGTTAGATCAGAGATGCGATCAGCTGGGGTTTATTTGCATCACGGAATCCCAGAACGGTTTGCTTTGGAAGGGACTTTAAAGATCATCTCATTCCAACCCCTGCCATGGGCAGGGACACCTTCCACTATACCAGGAATCATCTGATTACTATTCCCTCCTGCTTTTTTTAATATCCAGGACGCATTAAAACCACAGAAATGTAGTTTACAATAGGGAGCAGCGCAATACAACAGCAAAGATAACAGCTTGGGAATAATTTGTAGATCACCGACCACAAAAGCTCTACAAATAACAGCTGCTGTATTTACATGTCAACAGATTGGATATTCCCTGATGATCGAGATAAACAACTGCACATCTCTGGGAAACAAACAGGCGCGTGAGATGCAAAGCAAACAAAACCACAAAAGACCAAAGGATGCCAAAGGGAGCTCCGAAGGCATTCCCCGGGCTGCCAGAACAGGTGTTCCAAAGGGAACTCCAGCCTTCACAGCGATGTAACTGCTCCAAAGCACTGTCACCAGCAGTGGCTGTGCCACACAAACCCCACTCACGCAGAAACCGTCCCCAAATCACCTGGGACCTCTCAGGGACAGCAGAGGACTCTCCCTCATATTCCACAATATTATAAGAAGAGCACAGCAGTAATATTGTCACTGGAAAAGTCATTTTCCTTGTTTCCAGCCACGCTGGCCCACAGAGGACATTTCCTATCACTCAATCCATACATTTAAAGCCGTGGATTCCAAACCTCTGTTGTGGCTTTCCAACAGATTTCCTTGGACCCTCTCCATCAAACATTTATGTGGACAGATGCGACAGAACGAGATTCCTGAATTCCTGACTCCTCACAGCCTCCCTGTGCACTACAAGTACGGTTTGCTGATGAGTTGCTCAGAATTATCCATTTAAAAATCCAAGTAAAGGTTCCTGTCAGTCCTGACAGTGGTTTCAGTTTTAGAAGACAAAGCCAGAGAGTCGCACCAGGGACAGCTATTCCTGCTGGCACCACAGGCTGTGTCCTGAGGAACCACAAACCACTTGAACACGCTTTGATTCTGGATTGGAAAACCCATAAAAGTAAGGCCAGAGGTATCACCTGGACAGGGCTGGAAGGGATTTTGCACTGCAGTCTTCAAACCTGTGTTTGGAGCTGTGAATTCAGCTGGTGTGTGGCACAAACCTTCCTGAAATCACTTTAAAAAGTGAGCAGCCCTTTAAGAAACAATCTTTAAATTACAACTGCGGATATATTTAAATCATTTGAACACATAATTGTCTCTGTTTAACGTTTGAAGTAAATAAAAAGAGAGGGAAGATGTCACTACACCATTAACAGGATGTCTGTGTAAGATGCTCAACACCTTGGTGCTTTAGCTGACATTCAAGCACAGCCTAAATGCCACTACAAAAGCCACGAAGATTTGTAGGTGAGCTATCAGCGCAGTTTTATTTTCTGTCTTGATTCTGCAAATAGATTTTCCTCAAGGAGTTCAACATCTCTTTGCAGATATAAAAGCTCTTTCTGAGGGGAGGAAAAACACAAAAGCACAGCCTGAGAGCTATCAAAGTTGAAATTGAGCTTTGTACTGCGAGGATCTGACCTATTCCCTCAGTACCAGACCTAATCAATCTCAGTATCTCCCACCACAGATCCATCAGAGCAGGGCCTTATCTCTGCATCAGGCAAGAAGAAAGGCAGAGGCAGCTCTCAGGAAATACTTTCCCTCTCCCTGATCCATGTGCTGTGCATAGCTGGAATACCAGCACTGATAATAAGTCGGACACTCGTGAGTCCCATGTACACTTAATCACTCATTTCCTTCCCTGACTAAGAATAATACCAGGATTTACCCCCTCCTTCCACCCCAGACATCTGGCACACAGCCAGGGAGTGCCACTGCTGAAGGAGGACCTCGGAGGGATGAGAGGGATGGGGAAGGAGGCCTGAGGGCTCCCAGGAGTGATGAGAACGTTACTGCTCCCTGCACAGCTGATGGAGAGACAACTTCCTGCAGCTCCAGCGGGATTTCGGGGCTGGGGAGGCTCCGGGAACTCTGCATGACCAGGGCTGATGGCCCTGCAGAGCCAGCCAAGGCTCTGGCTCTGTTCATCTAACTCAAGCAGGGCCTAATTCTCAGTCCCATCTGAATCCCTGCAGAACTTGGATCATCAGAGGAAAAACACATTTTCACCTCCGGCTTGGCTAGGAAACCTCACCCCTCTTTCCCCTGCCAGAGGGAATTTTGCTGGGAACAAGGATGTCTCTGTGTCACCTCTTGGTGCCCAGGCTGGCCCTGGCTCTCCTCCTGCTGCTGTTCCAGGCAGGGATGCACATCTGGCCAGCTTCCTGTGCCAGACAGATGTGAGGAGCTGGGAGCACCCACAGTATAAATACAATATCTGCTGGTGATATTATGTTAAATATAATATCATCATTTCTCCACAACTCCAGAGTGGGGGGTTATGCCTGACCCACACCAAGGATTTGCAGTGCCCAGAAGCATCACAGGTTTGGGGTTTTCCCCCAAATGTACAAAATGCTTTTTCCACCATCATTCAGTCATTTCCAGTTTCTCAAATGCGAAGGGCCACACAGGTATTTGTCACCTGGAGGACTCTTGTCACCTCACACCCACTTTCTGCTGGCATTTTCTCTCTTTCTGAGTGCAAACACTTGGCTGTGGCAGTTGAAGGCTGTAAATCACCAAGCCAAACCACTGGGGAACGTGTCCCTTCCACAGTGTCCCAGTGAGCAGAGCGGGAGGGAAGCACTCCACACCTCCAACATTTTATTTACAAAACTGACGCTTTCATGGTCCATCTCAGAAAAAACAAAGGTTAAACCTAGAGCTGGTTTATCCCTAACCTCACCACGCTGGGTTTTGTGGATCACTGTGCCCCGTTCCATGATTTCCAAGGAGGTCGGACATCTCTGGTGGTGCAGTTTCCATACAGGACTCAGTAACTGATCTGAATAAATCACCAGTACTGAGCACTTTGGGTGTTTTATTGTTTTTACTACTGTGAGCACCTGCACAAGTCCAGCAGTGCAGTCCCTCAAGGCCCAATACTCAGATTTATACACTCTTAACACATCTTAAAAGTTAAGGAAATGATGCTTTTATTTTTTTTTTTCCTCAGAAAGATTTGATTTCTAAAAATCCTCCAGACCTGTTCACTGTCATTCCTGTTATTTAGGTAAGAAAAGCGGGACAAACTCAGTGGTTTGTGTTTAAAATAAGACTTTCCACCTCTGTGTGGAGAAAATACGGACAAAACTGTATTTACCCATTTTTGTGCCCAAGATACAAACCCTGGGCTGCTCCCCTGCCTGGGTTCTGCTGGCACCAGCTCACAGGAAATGTATTTCCACTTGCTGGCTCTCTGAAAACCACGGGAATGGGGATTTGAGTTGGATCTGGCCACGTGCAAATGAAGTTTAGGCCATTTAAAAATTTGTTCTGCTGTTTTCAGAAAGAACATTTACAATTAGTTTACACCACGAGGATGTCTGAAACCTTGTTTAAATTACAGAACTGTGAGTTCCTGGAGCACAAACACCACAACAACTGCTCTTTCCGTTGGTTTCCTAACCTTTTCCGTGCAGTGACAGGAAAACTTGGCTTTTCCCCCTGGAGACTTTACACAAGTGTCAGCCCCAGTCAGTGCAGTTTTACAAGACTATAAAGTTAGCAGCCCCTAACACCCAATTAGCAGTTCCCTATATAAAGGAAAACCACTTCCATACCATTGTATTCCCAATAACCTGAGGCTGACTGCATCTTTTCCCCCCTCTTGCCTCAACACCAGCTTCCAATGCATTTTCCTCAGAAAAGGGAAGCAAGAAGGATTAACACTCCCAATAACCACCGGCGAGGTGAAACTTCATAAATCTGCCATATTAAAAAGAAAAGAAGGAAAATATTCCGATGTCTGCAGCAGGATCAGCTCGGTCGGTTTAGAACACGCAGTTAAAGTGTTTGACACTGAACAACTCAGGGCATTTTCAGCTCATCTCTGAAATATTTGCCCAACTTTTTGCCTTTGTTGCTGTCACTTCGGATCAGTCTGTACCTGAGGATCCCTGCTGAAGCGCTGGCCACTGTCTGAACACATTAACAGACAATTCCCAAGCTTGCAGCTTAATGGACGGTACAAAGAAAGGAATGAAGGGTCATTAGCAGGTTTGCAGATGCACCAGAGAGGCACAGGGAAACCACGACCCTTCCCCAGGTCACGCAGTGCTTGCGTGAGGAATGACAGAAGTGCCTGTGGTCAGCATTTAATCCAAAAGGTCATTTTTCCTCAGTAGCTGAACAGGCTGATCTTTTTTGTTGGGCATGGCTGAGCACGGAACAGGGGCCCAGAGAGGCTGGAGCGGCTCCAGCTTTGCTCAGTTCTTACACAGGACAAGGCCCCGGGCCAAGTGAGACCGCGCTGAAGTCAGCCCTGACGCGAGGTCAGGGGAGGTGACCTCCCGTGGCTCATTCCCACTGACACTTTTCCACGATTTCTGCCTTCTCTGCATCGTTTTATTACAGAATCACAGAATCAGAAATGATTACGGTTGGAAAAGACTTCTGAGACCATTGAGTCCAAGCTGTGCCTGTTCCCCACCTTGTCCCCAGCGCAGAGCACTCAGTGCCACATCCAGAGCCCTTCCTTGGACACCTCCAGGGATGGACACTCCAAACCTCCCTGGGCAGTTCCAAGGCCTGAGCACCCTTCCCATGGGGAAATTCCTGCTGGTGTCCACCCTGAGCCTCCCCTGGCCCAGCCTGAGGCCGTTCCCTCTCCTCCTGTCCCTGTTCCCTGCGAGCAGAGCCCGACCCCCCCGGCTGCCCCCTCCTGTCAGGGAGTTGTGCAGAGCCACAAGGTCCCCCCTGAGCCTCCTTTGCTCCAGGATAAAGGTGCACAGGTTAGACAGCAACCAGGCTGGGGTGACACGCAGGTCCCTGAGCAGTGTGACACTTGTCACTTGTTAATCCTCCATCACTGTCCCAAAGCAGCACCAAGGTTTGTTTTTGGGCCTCAGAATGCCCAGTCCCAGGCACACGCACAGCTCGGGTGTGCGTTCGTGTGAGGAGGCGTTATCCCCATCCCACGGATCTCTTCCAGGAGAAAAGCTTTTCCAGCTGAAAGCATCTCCAGAAATCTCTCTCAGTGAGCCCCGTTGCTCTGGCAGCGGATGGGAACATCAGCTTCCAGAGAGCTCCGGGGCTGACATCCCACACAGCTTTCAACGGCAGGAGCCGGCCAAACCTTTCTGGGGGAAGGGAGAGGGATCCACGCAGCGTCCCCTGTGCCATGTGCCTGCCTCGGGGGACATCAGCTGGCCCCGTGTCCCACAGATCGCCCTTTGTGTGTAATCCCCGGAACTCCACCTCAGCACAAAGCTGCGAGCGGCCCCCCAGCCGCATGCCCTGAATCAGCAGCCGGAGGATGTGCCCCTGTCCCACTCAGCGTGTGCAAGCCGAGACACCCAACTGCAGGGCAGGAGAACAGCAGGCGAATCCCACCCTGGGAAACCCAGGATACAGCTGGACACCTCGTTTTACCTCCTCACACCACCTGAGAACACATTTGGGAAACAGTCCTAAGGAAAATCGTGCTCTATATGCACCCGACAGTACAATTCCCTGCCTTTAACTTCCAAACAAGTAGAAATACAACATATCCAATAAAATGTTTCACCCAAAAGCAAATATGAGACACTTGTTTTAACTACAAACCTGTCCTAGATATACAGTTATTTTTTTACAAGTTAAAACCAGCTAGACTGGTTTAAAAAGCCAGACTACAAACCTATATAACTTATTTACAAAAACAATCTAAAATACACCATTTTTTTTCTCATAAATTCACATTTTGAATTTTTTCAAGGTGGAAACACGCTCATTTAAATGGTCCTATTTTTAAAAAAATAAAGTTGGATTGTTTATCCTTAGGTGTGGGGATTTATTTCCCCTTTCTTTCCCCTGGGACTGCTCTGGTGTGGTTTTGCCAGGCTCCCTTTTTCCACACATCTTTCAGCACTAAAAGGAGTTTCTTAAGCAGGAGCGAGCCCAGCCTAGCTGGGCCCTGAAGACTCTCAGGTTTTTGCCACAGAGGATGACTCCAGGTGCCTTCCCTCCATACAGCCAGTGTCCAGTGGGTTCCAGCAGAGAAAATCCCTGGAAACAGGGGAGGGAGGAATGGGATGCTGGTACTGTCAGGGTGACAGCTCTGCCACGTCCTGCCCCGAGCTGCCTCTCACTGAGCTGCCCAGGTGAGCAGAGCTGCCTGAGCTGTGCTGAGAGCCCAGTTTGGGAGCTCATCCCATTTTCCTGGCAGCCAGACTCCGTTCCCACTTGGCGAGCGCCCCGCGGGCCCCACCCAGCCCTGGAAACGCCTTCCCAAAGTTAACGAACTTGTGCTGCTTTTCCTTGGCAAGTGCAGCCCAAGCTGCGTAACTTCCCAATTACTGACTCAGCCACCAGAAGGAAAAGTTGCCTTGTTTTTGTTCTGACCTCACAGATCCAGTGGAAAGTCAGATTTGGCCACCTGGGAAGTCTGTGTGAGCCGGAGGAAAGATAAGAAGCCAAGTGGGGAAAATAAAGCGAGTTTAATTGAAAGAGAAGTATGGAAAACGCTGAAGTAAGGATTTATTCCCAGGCAGGATTACATTCCCAGGCAGGATTACATTCCCAGGAAGGGGAGATAGGTCAGGTGTGAAATATTTGGGAGAGGTTCCCCACTCTGCACTGGGTGAAGAACTCCGTTCTCCTTCCCTTTCAGGCAGGACAGGAGCATCCAGGGGTGGAGCGCCCATCCCTGGAGGTGTCCAAGGAACACCTGGATGTGGCACTCAGCGCTCTGGGCTGGGGACAAGGTGAGCATCAGGCACAGCTTGGACTAAATGACCTCGGAGGGCTTTTCCAACCTTAAATAATTCTGGGATTCTGTGCTCAGGTTTCCACAGCCCCACTTGTTGTCTCCAAATAATTCAGGTCCAGAGGCGACCACACAATCATGGAGGTTCTGATGAAAATCAATTCCTTTGCTGCCTTTTAGACCTAAAAATTCCCCCGATCTCCTGCTCTTGCACGTGCTTTAGGCTTCCAGGATCCTCTGCCCTAAACCTCTGTTCCACTGGAGCAACATTGTCCTTGGACCTGTGACAAGTTTTGGCTGGGGAGAAGAAGGGAAAAGGGGAAAAAAAGTAAAGACATTTCAGTCTCTTGTGAGAGTTATGAGACAAAATCTGTGCCAGCTTCAAGCACAGTCCGTGTGAAGGGTCAGAAAAAGTTTACAGCTTTTTTTCATAGATATAAAACAGAATGAACTTCAAAATTTTACTATGATTTCTGCTCCAAAAAACAAAAAAGCTTCTGGGAATATCTGGATCAGCCTGATAAAAAGCTAGAGCACAGTTCCCATGGTTCCTGAGATTCTTTCAGTGTGCGGAACCTGCAGAGCTTGTTAACAAAACCTCTTTTAAAAGAAGATGGGCACTGCCACGAGTGTGGGGCTGGAGAGCAGCTCCAAGCAGCACAGATTTTTCCTAGGAATGAACACTGGGCTGAAAGAAACGTATTCATAATTTTTAGGATTCTTTGAAACAGAGATTAAACATAAATCTAGAATAAACACTAGAAGCGTTAACCTCCAGGAAATAATGACTGCTCATAAAAGCTAAAACACATTCAAAGGAAAATCAACAGGAGACATCTATTTTAAAAATCCTGCAGTTCACTCTGAATTCTCTAGTTCATTATGATTAAAAAAAAAACCCCCAAATATCTTTGGCTATGTGAACAAATATTAACAAAATGAACAATGAGAAATAACACAGAGCGTGTTTCCGTGCCCATTTTAAAGCAATAAAGCTTCTCTTCCCCCAGTATCTGTGGGTGAGATTAACCATGAGCATTATCTGGAACAAAACCAAGCCCAACTCTCCAGTTTGGCGTTTCTTTGACATATTGCTGACTTGGATCTGCAACCCAAACACAACAGGTACAGGGATTTCATTTCTGCCTGCAGAGAAAGTCGGGGTGGGTTTATCAAACCAGGAGGGGGGAAAAAAGCAGCTCAGGGGACACCACATGAATTTCAAAAGCTTTTGTCTTTCACAGAAGTTTAGCTGGGACTGGCATGAGAAATGACCTTTCTCAAAGGCAAAACTTTTAAAAACTTTTTTCGTTTTGCTTAATAGAAAAGCAAAGCCGGGGAGGAAGGAATTTTTTGGGAGTCTAGACAGGACTCCAAACAAACTTCAAAGAGCAGCCCACTCCCAGAACAGCTCATCCAGGGAGCAGATGGGCTGAGAGGGGGGGAAAAGCCCTCCAAACCCTCTCAGACATCCTGGCTACTGCTCCGAGGAGGTGCAGCCCCGGGACAGACCAGATAATATCCTGCTACTTAAGGCTTACAAAAATAACCTCCAAGAGTTATTAATTAATTCCCAGCTGAAGGCAGAGCAGGCAGTGAATCAGAAGAGCCCACGTTTCTCACCGTTTGCTCCGTTTTCATTAAATAAAGCTACAAATCTGCAAAAAGCCTCTTTGGGATGTGTCAGGCAGTCGGGAAGCGACTCCCAAGATTTCCTGCCATTATCCATGGGAGACACAAGCCCGAGCAGGATCCAGGCTGGCCCCTCATCTCCTGCACTCCTCCCTCCACGAGCTTTGCTATCTAAACCCACAATTTGAACAAGAGCAGCATTATCGCTCCTTTACAACTTGGGAGGGGGAAGCTGATTTACAGCCACCCATAAATCTGGGCTGGTGCAAAATAATCAACCCACATCTCTTGGTTTGGTTTGAACAGGATTTTTTTTTTCTTTTTTTTTTTTTTTTTAAAGCAAAAACACATGTTGATTGTTGGAACTTTTTTTTTCTGCAGGTTCATGTTGATCTTAATGAATTGTTTATGTAAAAACAAAAGCTTCATACCATTGTGAATCCTTTTGAGATGGCTTCAGGGGAAGAGTCATTACTTCAGCTGAAATGACCTTTCATTTCAAATTGCTGAATACAATTGAAAACTTAAAAACAGTCAGAACCGAGCAAGACGGTTTGGTTTTCTCTAATAAAATACTCTGAGTCAAAGTGAATCTTTTTTTCCAGGGTTTTAACAATTATTTTTACATTTTCTGTTGGTTCCACACTCAAAGCTTTACATGTCAAAAAAAAGCCACCAGATGCCAGCTCCCAGCTGTGTGCTGTGCTCAAAGAAAAAGATGAGGGATCCAAGTTGGGATCCAAACCTCAAACTCCACAAGTGATTTGTTATTGTAGCTGCATCCCACCACAGCATCCTTCGGCTGAGCCACCGCAGGGAACAAACAGGAGGGGAGGGAAGCAGGATGGAGGGAACAGGGAGCAGCCTGGAGAGAACCACGGAATCACAGAATGGGTTGGAAGGGACCTTAAGCCCATCCAGTGCCACCCTGCCATGGGCAGGGACACTTCCCACTGTCCCAGGGTACTCCAAGCCCAGTCCAGCCTGGCCTTGGGCACTGCCAGGGATCCAGGGGCAGCCACAGCTGCTCTGGGCACCCTGTGCCAGGGCCTGCCCACCCTCCCAGCCAGGAATTCCTTCCCAATATCCCGTTTAACACTGTTCTCTTCCATTGCCCCTTGTGCTGTCACAGTCTGCCCGTATAAAAACGCCTTGAGCTGGGGTTGACTGAGGACAGAAACTTCAGCACTTAAGGAACACTTGGATTCATCAGATGGGTTTGTGTGATGACATCTGAGCCACATCCACCAAATGATCCCTGGAATTACCCCTTGTGCTCACTCTGGAGCGTGTCCAGGGATGGGAACAGAGCTGGGAAGGGGCTGGAGCCCCAGGAGGGGCTGAGGGAGCTGGGAAAGGGGCTCAGCCTGGAGCAAAGGAGGCTCAGGGGGGACCTTGTGGCTCTGCACAACTCCCTGACAGGAGGGGGCAGCCGGGGGGGTCGGGCTCTGCTCCCAGGGAACAGGGACAGGAGGAGAGGGAACGGCCTCAGGCTGGGCCAGGGGAGGCTCAGGGGGGATATTGGGGAAATTTGTTCACAGAAAATGTTGTCCAGCCCTGGCACAGCTGCCCAGGAGTCCCCACCCCTGGAGGGATTTAAAAGCCCTGTGGATGTGGCACTTGGGGCCACGGTTTCATGATGACCATGGTGGTGCTGCTGGCTGATGGCTGGACTTGATGATCTTAAAGGACTTTTCCAACCTTAACAATTCTATTACTACAATTATTATTGTTGTTGTTGTTGTTGTTGTTATTTTTTTTTACTTAGTGTGTTTTTAAAAGGAAACTGAGAAAAGAGAACAGGGGTTCAAGGAATGCAGAGAGCAGGTGACACCTCCAGGACCAACCCTAACCCCAAACCCCACAGGGTCACGGCCACAAGAAGAGGGTGGAGATCCAACACATCTTCTGGAGATGGTTCCCAGGGCAGCTGTGGAAGGGGAACCTAAATCTGCTCAGGGCATCCTGGGCATTCCCAGCCCCACTGGGATCTGCCCTCGGAGGCTCCTGAGAGCAGCAGGATTTCGGGGGATTTGCCACAAGGGAAAGCTTTAACAACCCGGCAAACTCCTCACTGCTTCGTTTGATGAACATGGCATTAATCAGGGATTTCTTTCTATTTAGTCTGGGCAGGAAAATGATAAAAACCAGACCTGGCAAGCTCTGATCTAGGAGGGGACTTTATCTGCTTGGAAAAGGGGCAGCTGTAGCCCCTGCCCATGTTCCTCTGATGCCACATCCCTTTTTCACCTGCACAGCCTTGGATTTACCTCACTTTCCAAAGAAACCACAGGGAATTCCAGGCTTTATTTACCTTTTAAACCAGAGACTGGACAAATCATTTTCTCCTGCGCCAAACAGGATTTTTCTGAAGGAATATCCAATATTTCATTGTATTTTGCAAATAACTCAACTCCCAAGGCTCTGCAGTGGCTGAAGACCTGCACACTCATGGTGTTTATTTGTATCATAAATAAAACCACCTTCTAGTGGTGGAATCCCATGAAAAATAAACAGTCTGGGAAAACTTGGCTTTTCAAACTGTCTTGTACATTTTGGTTCATTATTGTCCTTCCCCAGCTCTTATCCAAACAATCCAGACAGCTTGTTTATGGAGAGCTCTGCACAGCCCTGCCTACCCTCGGTGTGCTGGGGACAGAACCTCAGGGAAGCTCTCACTGTGCCCCCGACCTTACAAATAACACAAAAATTAAAAATAAATAAGTAAAACAAACTCACAAGAATAAACTTTTTAATTTGTGAACAGCACTGGAAGCCATTCTCTGGCGACTCACTGGCAAGTAATCAGAGTTTCTACCTGAAATGCTACATGTGACGTCTTTTAATTTGATATTATAGCACCAAAAGTATCAGGAAGTCTAAAATTCACCCTTAAAAACTTCTGTTTGTGGGATTTTTAGGTAGAACTCACTATTCCTTCCGCTGAAGTTCCATTAAAGTAGCGATATAAATGTTCATGTATTCAGTGAAGCACTGAAGTCCCACGTTTTTATGTTCTATATAACAGTCTATATATATTTGTATAACAACATACACATGTTGTTTTCTAGACAGCTAAACTCTTTTTTTTTTTTTTTTTTATGAAGTTTGATTCTGGGAAACTGTTCAGCCCATTTTTATCCGTGATAGATTAAAAGCACAAGTTGCAGCAGCTCAGCTTTGTTAAGTACTACTCCATGAACATCCTCGGTTTTCACCAGGAAGGCTGGAAGATGAAAGGGAGCTCCACTTCCAGGCCTTTTCCCAAAGGAAATGCTCAGTGCCACGCGGCCATGGGAGCTGTTTCAGGGAGATACGGAATTAAGAGAACCCCCAAAGTCATTTTAGCTGTGTCATCAGTCACCCACAGGAACTGGGATTCACTGACAGCTCTGGGCTAAACTCAACAGCCACTTCCCAAAATCCCATCCAAGCCCCTCCAAGGTGTTATTCCTCAAGGAAAACTCACCTGGACACTTCCTTTAACAACACTTTTAAACACAGGTGTAAGCACAGAGTGAAATCCTCACCTTGTTGGAATTCCTCGATAATTCCTATAGACCACAGCATGGAAACACGGTTATTAAAAGCAATAAGTAAAACCAGCTTTTTAAAGACAATTCAGGGGCTTTTTAAGAATTCCACATAAAATGGAGCCTTTGAAATGAGATCATAATTTATAGCTGAGCACCATGATAACGAGCACACGCCAAGACATGGAAATGTTGTACTGAATCCACATTAAATACAGGGTTAGAGCACTGCTGCAGGACTCCAAGGAACTGCACCAGCCAGAGAATTCCAGAGCTCCAACTGTGCCATTAATTCCCCAGGAACGTGCTTTACCTTTGCTTCCTTATCCAGCACTGACCTTGCCTTCATCCCTGTGACAGCAAACCTATCCCTGCCCATGAGGATGCAACAGAGGGCATCACCTGAAAACCATGGAATTGCAGAGGTGATGCTGCAGCTGGAATTGATTTTGCAGCCCTGTGAACAAGCAGGGGAGCTATGAAAAAATCCAGGTTCCTTTTTCAGTCCGCGGTGGTTTTGTTGAGCTCTAACAAGCTCGGCCTTTCTTACACCTTTAAATTTTAAAACATGATTCAGTGAATGTGATTCCAAACCCGCTCATGGGGAGGAATGCTGGAAAAGAAACAGGTCGAGAAGTGTTTGTGCCTTGTTAGACATGGATCAGCTGTGCCCTCGTATTATTTGGATCCAGGCAAAAAGCTGCTGAGCTCAGCTGGGGTTCAAAGAAATTTTGCTGCATCTTCTGCTCGGAAAAATTGCGATGAGGGAAAAAAGTGTGAGCTGGCTGTCCAGAGAGAGGAGACAGGGATAATGCCTTTTCCTGGGCTGTTCCCTCTCAGTCTGAGGCAGACAGGGTCAGGCAGTGACCCGTGACTCCTCGGAGTCGGCTCCTTCCCGAGGCCGCTCCTCAGGGACAGCAGGAACAGCAACTGCTCAGCCCCGACCTGAAAAATCCCTCCTGGCCCAGCTGGATGAGCAGGGATCTCCTCACAGGTTGTGTTTAGCCAGAGGACATCCAAAATTCTGCATTGCAAACCTGTTTTAGGGATTTTTCTAAAGGCAATTAGTCGCTGTCTGTCACACCAATGAGTATTTTGGGAGTCTTAAATCCAGCATCTCCCTGGCTGTTTGGGACTCGCAGGAGTCCCAAATCCTGATGAAATGCTGGCTGAAGGGCAGGAATGCCATGTGGCTCTGCAAAGGAGAAGGCAGCACCTCAGCCTCATGTTGTTTTCCACACCCAAATTATCCAAAAGCCCGTGCAGGGAGGTAACTGCCTGGAAAACTTTTCCTGGAAATAACTCCATTTTTTGTGCTCCCCAAGCACAGGTTGGCCCTGGGGCTGCCAGCATTTTCCCCTGCCACCTTTCCTTTTTCCTGATCGTAAACAACAGATCTGCAAGCCCAGGGTTAACAATTAATCTGGAAGCAGCGGGACATCTCTTCCAGGCTGCATTTGGAAGCACATGACGGATCCTCACCAACCGCTCCGCTAAATTTAGTAGCACCACAACAATTTATGCTCACCACCCGCTTCCATGTCCAATGTTGTCCCAATCTTGCAGATTTTTCCCATCTTCTTCTGAAATTTTCTTTTCACGAGGTGCCAAACAAAGCAATATTTACTCTGCTGCTAACACAGGAAGCATTGTTATCCAACAAGCCAAAGAAGGTGACTGCACTATGTTTTTTGGCTGAAGCACACCAACTTTAATTGCTGAAATACCCTTAATATTTGATAAAAAAAGGAAAAATAACATTCTGTATTGCTAGAGGAATTTCAAAGCATAAAAAAAAGGCTGTAAAATAACATTAGAGGCTCAATTTCAGAAGTGTCTTTCAAAAAATGTAACCCCAAATGTCAGCTCTGGTGAGCCCTGCCATTAATCAGCTTATGCCACTGCTTTCCATCGCTTGTAAGATCTAAAACTCACAGTAAGGACAGAGAGGGCACATCTCCCTCAGAGACAGGGAAATCACTGGCTGGAGAGAATTCTGTATTTTCTTTAGACACTGAATAGCTCCTACAGTGCTGCAGCTGGCGGAACAGAAAGTGACCAGCAGGATAATTTTGGTAAATAAAAGCTGGAGAGCATCCGTCCCATGAAATGCCACCTCACAGGCACTTCCGCTTGCCATTTACCCTGACAGCCTGAAATGTGTTCAAACCCCCCCAGGAGAGCCACATTCCCCAAATGGGTTCTGATTCTGGGTTATGAAAAGGTATGAAATAAGTAAATAAAGCCCAGCCTACATCTGGAATAAATATCAATCAACAAGCTTTAAAAAAAAAAAAGGCACTTGTATCAACCTTTTAAATTCTCACTTGGTAGCAGAGGAACACACAGAGTGAAGCAATGCAATAAAAATGTCTGGTCCCAGATATGGGATTTAAGGGTTAAGGGTACAACCTGTTGATTGCTTTCCCTCACCTAAAACATATGGATTTGCACTTTGGGGCAAACCTGCACAGGAACCCGGTGCCCAGAGCGTGTGGAATTCTTGGAAAGGTCACTGGAAGGCAGAATGTACCTAAACATGGCCTGCAGACTCTGGTGCTCCAGGGAGCAAAGATTTCCCAGCTCCATAGGCCCTGCTGAAACCACAGGCCTGTTCCAGAAATTAAAGGGATTCATCTGCCAGCAAAAGACTGATTAGTAATTGGTTTACAAGCATAAAAATCAGCCAAATACTCCATTTTACCATTGGTTTCCAACACTTTTTTACTGAATAATGAAGGAAAGGGTAACTAAACAATAATCACAGCAGGGATTATCAATATGCAAAGACACAGACTGTTCAATGCTCCACAGTACTCTTTTCCTCCCAAGTGACCTCATTCCGAGCGCAGAACCCCGATTAATTCTCTCCAAAAATGTATTAGGAAGAGCAGGAAGGAACAAGAAAGAAGCTCTCAGTGATAAAGCATAAAAGTGGAGTTAAAAACCTCCAGGAAACAAATCTGAATGAAGTTACCAGACAAGTGTGAGAAGGTTTAAACACCTTCCTTTCCCACGTCAGAAGCTGCCGAGTGCTTTATAAATAAAATTATCCGTTTTCTGCTGGATATTTTTGCCCAAACACTGACCCTGAAGATCCTTAGGAAGTGGCAGGACACCAGTTTGTGCAGCTGGGAGAGCTGCACTGGGAACAAGCCTGGGGTTTGGCTGGAAACTCCTCGGAGCCCAGAGCGAGGAACAGCCGAGGGTTTGGACAAGTCCCACCACAGACCCGGCACCAGTGGGGGAACTGGGGCCAAACTGGTTCAGAACGGATGCACCCACAGAACCGGGGTGCACAGGAACCACTGATGCCCCATTTGATGCCTTGGCTGATAGAAAACAAAGCATGTGGGAGCAGGAATTGTAGATGTTCTGCTTCTGTGCAGATTGAGAAATGGACAATCCCATTTTTGCAACTTTAAATTCCCGTTCTTGCTTTTTTTTAAACTTAATATGATAGCACTTACTAAAAGCTAAATATTTTCATATAGTAAAATAAGGTGGGTAAAGAAAGGCAAACAAAGGAATTTTACCACTGGGATTGAACAGAAGTTCGTTGGCAACACTCTCAATTGCAGCTTGATGGAAAAATCCCTGGATTGCCCCATCCCTGGGAATCCAGCTTGTACCTGGACTGAACTCCATGAGTGGGATTGAGTTCCACCTCTGTGTCACCACACAAACGCAAAGAGTTACCGGGACACGACGTACGAGCAGGGACTGCTGGGAATTACTGCTCCCAGGAGAACAGTTCCTCCCCACTGGGATTTAATCGGTGATCATGTTGATACAGTTGTCCACAGAATTAAACCTCATATGGACTAATTAATTAATACATGAAAGCAGCACTGGTGCCATCCCAACCCCACACTGCTGGATGCTATCCCTGGAAACTGCTTCCAAGGCTGGAGGTCACCAGCCCAGGCACTGAAAAAGACTTCCAGTGCTCCACCAAGTATGGGGATTTTAGAGCAGGAATTATTATGGCTTCTAATTAAAAGGATACCCCTCCTTCCTCCCTGATAAGCAGGAACATGAGCAGTTTCTATGGTGAATGTTTTTGTGAATTTGAGAGATTTGTGGATCTCTGCAAAACCTTCCTGCACTCCAAGGGGAAGACAAAGCCAAACCAAGCAGGTGTGACAGAAAAGAAACGCCTGTGTCATTATTCCACGGGAGCTCTGACAGGAATGAACCAGCAATGAAAGATCAACTTACAAAAACCAGACAAAGAAATACATTTTTCCCACGTAGTCACCCAAAGGTCTCTTGAAACTGCATAATATTTACCTTCAAACAAAAAAAAAAATTCAATGGAAGATATTAAAGCTAATTTGCACAAGCATGCTAAATTCAGCAGTTAAATTCACATCTCACATTCCTCTGTGCTGGCCTCCACACTGGATGATGTGGTGACAGACGTGGAGGAGTGAAATCAGAGCGCTATCTCTTGAAAACTGCCCAAAAAGTGATTTCTCCCCAGATGGAACCTGTAACAACCCTGAAGTGTTTCAGCCCTCTTGCACTCGATTGCTTTTCCCCTTGCCCAAGTGTGACACAGCTGAAATCCCCCAGCTCAGCAGTTCCACGGTGATCCTTATCCAAAGCGGTTTTATCTCCACTCTGACATGAAATTAAAAGCTGCGTTAATAACACCACCTATCAAGATGATATAAAAAACCAGACGTGTACTTAAGGCTGTTTAATGTTGGTTCTGGCCAAGCCTTAAAGCAGAACTCATGTCTGGAAGTTTTATCTGAGAATTCCTGCCCCAATAGCACAACGCTGTGCCCCAGCATTAAAAGCCTGAGCTAAACATTCTAAAGACCATCTCAACGTTTCACCATTTTCTACATCTTCAAGTCCCAGCTTGATGTTTCTACTCTTTCTCAGAAGGAAATTATCCTCCTTGATTCCTCTTCAACTGGGCTCTTGTCCTTCAGGATCCCACTGGCACAAATCTTTTCCCCAAGAGCATTTAATGCCCAAGATAATGTGGGAAAGATCTGTTTTTCCAGCCCAGTTGTCCCTTTCCCAGCAGGATTGTAGGACTGCGCTTCACTGAGGGAATCAGAGACCCACAGCATGGTGGGATCGCCTTCCCAAAAAAGTGAGTGTTTTCCAGTGAGAAAAGCACGCAGTGATCCCACTGTTTATTCCAAACCTCCAAAATTAATCATTTCTAGCATTACTTTATCTAAATCTGCGCTCAAGGAATCTGCTGTTTATCATGCTGTGGTCTCACTGCTGCCAGTTCCATCACAAGAGACTTTACTGAAGTTTATTTCTCCACAGAAATAGTGATATTTTTTAAAAAGGGGATATAGGATAGGGCAGTAATGAAAATGTTGTCTACAGCACAAGATTAGCTGGCAAGTTCCATTTTTGAGGTCAGTAATATCGCCATTACACATGAATTTATATCCTTCAGTGATTTGTTGGATTGGAGCGTTTGTCTACCTCTCCTCTTGGAAGTTGGACAACCATTACAAACTGGATTTGGAGACAGCCTAGTAGGTTTTACGTCATATATTTCTCCAAAGTTAAATCGTCTGATTTCTTCTGGCTGGAAAAAATGAGAGGAGTGCAAAGATCTTTGTGCTTAACCCTTCACTTTTACCGGGATGTGCAGCACAGAGCTCACTTAATGCAAAGCCCCTCTTTATTATTACCCTGCAACACACACATTCAGACATTCCCTAATTGTGGAGGACAAATCCACCAGTGATTTAAGAGCAGAGGAGGAAAACGAGGCGTCGTTTGAGGTTTTCTCCCTGGACTTGCTCAGTTAGTCATCTTTTCCTGCTCCTTATTTTCCATGGCAAGCCCGGAATTTTCACCTGGGGTCCATCAAAGCCATGCTCAGTTGTGTGTGTACAAAGGGAGAGAGGAGATGATGAGGTTACTCTGCCTCCCGCTCCGGAGGCAGCTTTGGGGTGGTCTGTTTAGATCCAAGAAATTTCTTAAAGGAGCAACAGCGGCACCAGGACTGACTCCTCCCGGCGGAGTCGGGATGCAAAAGCTGGAGCGAGGATGGGAATGGATGAATTCCTGCCCAGGGCAAGGCTGAGCTTCGGCAGCAGCCCAAGGAAGCCTGCACTGGAGCTTTCCCAGGCTGTGCTTATCCTGTGGGTAAACACAGGACTCCAGACTCGGCGCTTGTCAATCCAGCGCCTTTAACGAGCAAGGAGCTCGCTTTCTGAAAGGAGGGAAAACGCACGTTTCCATCACTCCTTATAAAAGAGCAAGAAAATGTCAAACATGGAGGTAAAAGTCATATTTCACAAGGGCTCAGGCCCAAAGTCGCTCTCCCCCTGCACCTGCAGGGTGAGGAACATGAGCTGGACTGCTCTGTACTGGCTCAGTGCTCAACATTTGAACTGGACCCGCTCCAGCTTCTGAATAAATATCTCTTTGGGGGGAGAGGGAATTGCATTCCTTACTCCAAACACGGTTTTTCTTCTCTGAAATTCTGAAAGAAACGTGTGCTTGTGAAACATTGGGAACTGAAATCCTTTCCACCTCCAGCCTGGGCAAAGAGCCCTCCCTGCTCCTTCGGCACCGCATCCGTGACCCCCAGCCCGGCCACGGGGCCAGCCCAGCTGGGAGGGCTGCGCTCAGAATGGCATTCCTGGGGGGTTTTCTTCCTAAGGAAGGATGATTTCCAACAGGGACACTTTTGGGAATTATATGAGGTGAATTCAGAGGGATATGAAAGCACATTTGGGATCGAGAGTTGTGGATTCTCCCATCCCTGAAGTGTCCAAGGCCCGGTTGGATGGGGCTTGGAGCAACCTGAGATAGTGGAAGGTGTCCCTGCCATGGCAGCAGTGGAACTGGATGATGTTTAAGGCCCCTTCCGATCCAAACCATTCCAGGATTCTGTGATTTTACCCCAATATCAGGATCTTGCCAGCGCAGTTGGCTCCACACAGCAGCAACAACAGATGCTGGGAAAAGGGAGCTGGGAAAGGTGCCTGGGGAGCACCAGCTGCTGCTGGAAGTCCCCTCAGATGGTCGCCCTGTCACATCAGATGTGCCCACACACTCTGTTTGTACATGTACAAGTGGTGGTAGAATTGAGATTTGGAATGATAACAGCAACTTTAAATTCTACAAAAACTCTTTACCATCCACATTTTAGGTGCATTGTAGAAAGAACCCAAGAATTACCATATCTGAGAACAAAGAGAGCCGTGGAAAGGCATAATGAAGGAAGCTGAACAGAAAAGAAGAAAGGAACAGATGTCAGATTATCCTTAAACAAAGTTACCGGTTTATTTTCCCACTGATTTGAATATCTAAAATATACATTTTTGCCAAGGCAAACAGGTGATTAAAATACATTAAAAATCCCAGTGAGCAAAAGGCTGCGCTTGCATTTGCCTGACGTTTGTCAGCCATTCCCCAAGTGTCAGCACACGCAGAGCGGAGCAATAACAATATTAATTTTACAAAGGCTGACTGTTTAATTGCAATTAACTGTGGCCTCACAAAAGGCAAGCTGCACTCTGGAGTGCACACAAGCCTCATTTATCCTGCAAGGACAGCGAGATGAAGCTGGCATGAAATATTAAGATCACAATTGCTGTTGGCAAACCTTCTGACGGGAAGCTGCTGGCTTGGATGAGCACGGATTACACAAAGGAGCGACGAGGGAAAACACAGCCGTGAATCAGCCCACAAAATGTCCTTTCACTGAGGAGCATCGGGAGCGGGTGGGCTGCTGGCAGCAGGGATGGACAGGATGCTGTGGACGGCTGGAATGCCAGGGAGTGCCAGGATAACCTCCGGAGGAGGGAAGGCTGGAGGATGTCGGGTGGCTCAGCACAGTCTCCTTTATTGCCGGCACTGCTGATGAACTGAACCAGTGCCATCATGGAGCTAATTAAGGTTCTTGCCCAAACTTCTCCTGCTGGAAAGCTATCCCAGTGCCTCACAGCTCTTCCACTTGGAAAACATGAACCCAAAGCTACTGATGGCCAGTTTAGACAAATTTAAATTTGCATCAGCATTACTGTGTGCCTCGCTTGCATTCCCTGCCTTCCCGGTGTTTATGAGGATAAACGCTGTGCTCACACAGCAGGAACATTCCCTTGGCTTGACTGAACAAGCCCAGGCTGCAGCCTCACCAAGGAGCCCGGCCAGATCCATGGTGGTCTCCAGGATCATAAACCACAGCTGTGCAGAGAATTCCAGAGGTCTTTCCAGAACCTTTTACATCCCTTGCTCCACTGTTTTAACATCACTTCCCTGATACACCCTAGGACGTCATTTTCCCATTCATCTGCCTGCCCACAGTGATGATTCCCAGTTGCTTGGTTGCTACACTCCCATTTCCCTTCCTTTTTCCACGTTCTCCATGTGTGCCAAAATGGAAAAAGCACAGGGGACAGAATCTTGCCTTAGAGAAATCCTGCAAACATTCCTACCTGGAACAATAAGCAGGCAAAGGAAAAGGGTTCTTAGGAACTGTGAGGTATTAAAAGCTTCTTTCAGAGGGCCAGAACTGAGACTGCACCAATAATTTCCATCAAGAATCACCAGCTTCCATGGTGGGCACAAGTGGGAATTAGAGCTTGGTTATGAGGAGAGGAAAATCAGGCTGGGCACTAGAAGAGCAGGAAAGGAAGAGAGGGACTGCTAAAGGAGAACGTGTGACACAGGCTGGACAGGGCACAACAGCCGAGCACGAAGAAAAATAGCCAGGATCGTAATGTTGGTGCTGGAAAAGGAACTCTGCAGCCTTGGGAAGTGTGTCTATCCCAAAAACGAGCACACACATTCTGTGCTAGCAGTTTTCTAACTCCTGGACTGGCTGAAGAGCCAGCAAAGTCCCTGGGAAGATGTGAGCATCCCTGTGGTACGAGCTGCTCCAAGAAATACCGTAAGGACGTGTCTGTGTGTTTTGCTAACAGCGCAGCTGTTGTGCAACGCTGTTTATCCAACAACTGCAAATAATCAGGAGGTCCTGGAGTAGCAGTTTGTAGAGGTTTGTGAAGGTAGTGGTTTGCCCTGGATCCTCGGGGTTTTTTGGTTTTGGGGTTGGTTTTGTTTTGCTCTCCCCACTTCAGGTGCAATTTCTTGATCTAATGACAGGCGGTGACAAGCAGTGCTTCCAACAGGCCTTCCAAGCGAGGCTGCATCTTCTCTAAGATGCAATCAGCACATTTTAAAGGACTAAATTCCATCACAAGGAATTTGATGACGTGATTAGGGCCTAATTTCTATTCCTGGTGTGCTGCAGTAAAGTTAATTTCTCTGAAATTTATCCTGACTGCTGTGGGAACCAGCAAAAACATGGGTTTTCCCCATGTTGTAGGGGACTGAATTTACTCTCTGTTTTAGGAAAGATGTATTTAACACCCTCCTGGACATTTGCTACGGAAAACTAACCAGAAATCCCAAAAAACAAACAGCAACAATGGCACAAAGGAAGAAAAAAACCCAGGTGATTCAACTGCAACAAAAGCAAGGCTTTAATCAACAGAATTAATTTGTTTGAAAAGGGAAAAAAATCCTTGGATTTCAGAAATGCTGACCAGAAATTCTTTCAGAGAGCGAGTTTCCACTGGAGAATGCCAAGGCTGCACAATCCAAACATTACCTGGAGAGGGTTCAGCGCTGACACATTTGCTGCAGACCCTCCCTGCTGACTCCAACCCCCCCCAACAGCACTGTGAGGGTAACTGGGATAACTGGGATCTGGGGTAACTGGGATCCGGGGTAACTGGGATCTGAGGTAACTGGGATCCGGGGTAACTGGGATCCGGGGTAACTGGGATCCGGGGTAACTGGGATCTGGGGTAACTGGGATCCGGGGTAACGGGGATCTGGGGTAACTGGGATCTGGGGTAACGGGGATCTGGGGTAACTGGGATCCAGGGTAACTGGGATCTGGGGTAACTGGGATCCAGGGTAACTGGGATCCGGGGTAACTGGGATCCGGGGTAACTGGGATCCGGGGTAACTGGGATCCGGGGTAACGGGGATCTGGCCCTTCCAGTCCCCAGAGCTCCCAGTTTCCGGATGCCCCTCCAGTGCAGCTCTCGCGGTGTTGGGAAGCAGGGCTCTGGCTCCCCATGGAGAGCTGCTGCAGAGCCAGAGCCTGCAACCCTGGCTCAGCCAGACACTTTGGAGCCGTGGCTCCTAAGATTCCCGGTTTCCTGGCTTCCCTTCAGCCCACCTGGCAGATTAAAGGGCAGCCCAGAGCTCGGAAGCCTCATTCCCAGGCCTGTGAGCGTCGGAAGAAGCCCCAGCTCTGCAGGCCGATGGCTCCACACCCCCGGGCAGCTCGGCCCGAGTGAGGGCCCCGTTCCCTTACAGGGAATTGCACAGGTTTGGCTTCCCCTGCAGCCCCAGCAGCCCCACAGCTCTGCAAGGCCGAGCCCTCCCTCAGCGGAAATCATCGTTCTCCGCACAACTTGCATTTTAGCCCTTTAAAAACACAAACAGGTTAATCCGTGGGGGACAGCAGGAGCCGGCAGCTGCCACCGGTGCCTTGGAGCAGCCACCTGAAGGCAGAGGCTAGACAAGGTTAAGAGAATAAAAGCAGGGATTTATTGAAGGGCCTTCAATAAAGGTACGCTGTGGGTACAGAGCCCCAGGGCTACACCCGAAATGGACCCGGGTTTCTCACACTTTTATAAGCTTGGTCCATCTGCATACCAGGGTTAATTCTCCAATTACAATTTCAGGTAATGATGTCATTACCCCAAGTTTGTTCCACCTTTCCAGAGGCTCTGTTTACATCTTTCGGGGCTTGGGGACCATGAGGTGTCCTTGAGTCCAGGCCCAGAGAGGATTTGTTGTGCCTAACAGTGGCTAACAGGCTATGTGAAGTTTGAGAGCTACACACTAAACCAGTACAGGGTCTGAAAACATAAAAGCTATGTTTATAAAATCCTAAGGCATCACCACTTTTGGGGATTACAGAGATTCCCTGCTTGCGTTTGTGCCCCTGCAGATTTCACAGAGCTGCTCCCAGGATGTGGATACAGCACTGCCTGTGCTGCTTCCCTGCTGAACCCCTGGCCAAGGGGTGCTGGGACACTCCAGCAACAATTCCCACTGGAGCTCTCAGGAGTGGAAAAAGATCTGGGAGACAATATGGTGGATGTAGTTTTACAGCTTTCTAACACAGGTTTGTATGAAACAAAGAATGAAATTCAGGATAGTTTGTCCTTTGAAACGAAACAAAACTTCAAAACAAGAAAGTAGCCCTGAAGCAGCTTTAAAACTTCATCCCACAAAGCTTTCTGATCAACCCTGAGGTCTCCTCTCCAGCTGGATGCTCTGTTAAAGCAGTTTAACTGGAGCCCTACAGCTCCATCAAGAGATCTCACCCTCATTTTTTTTAAAATTACCAGCCAGAGCCCTGTGCACATCCTTTGAAGCCAATGGATGCAGATGGGCTTTAACGAGATTCCCTTCAAAAGGACAGGACCCATCAACTGTCCCTTGGAATACGAAAAGAAAAACACAGGTGCTCCTCTGGCCCCAGGAAGAGGAAATACCACACTGATTAAAACTTGAACCACACTCGCCAGGACAGACCTGAACCTCCTCCCGCCCTCCCCTCCCCAGCTCTTCCAGTCTGATGAACGGGAAAATGGGAAAACATCATTTGCAGCTCAGCTCAGGATCTGCACGTGTAATTCAATAACCTCTAATGAGAGCCAGGGAGAGCTGGGCTGGCCCAGAGGGAGGGGGTGAGAGTAGGGCATCTACAAAAATCACAATTCTCCATTTCATGACAGAAAAAACCACTTTAATTATAACATTAAAACATCACCATGTGTTTAAAACATCACCCAGATTCCCAAGACACTGCTTCTTATTCCTAGAAGCATTTCCAAAACACCCTTTTCCACGTCCTTCCTCTTCCAGTGAGTGAGATTTCATCCTGCACCCTCTTCTCCCTTCCCTTTCCCTACCCAGGCTTCACTTTTTGCAGCGAGGCTGAAACACACCCTTGAGTACTTCCGAGCTCCACACCCTGGTTTATATTAAAATGGAGAAACTACTTAAAATATCCCAGCTCACTGTTTCCAAAGGTCCTCTCTCCTGACTGGGAGCTGCTGGGGATTGCTCCGAGCTGGGAGAGCCAGGCACTGCCTCAGCCTCCATGGTTTGGAGCTCTGATCCACCGGGAAAGCCACGGAGACACAGGGAGCATCCTCTGGGAGCTGAGTCAGATCTGCTTTTCCTGCTGCAGCAACGCCTTTTGGAACAGGAGAAGCTTTGGAGCAGGAGGAGAAGCTCTGGAGTGGGAGGAGAAGAGGTCATGTGAGGGCTCTGCCTCCTCTGTCCTCTGCAGATACTTACAGATCCCAAATGCACCGTGGTGTGCACAGAAAGTGTTAAATCAGGAATTCACTTAATGCTTAAATCTCAATGAAACCACAGCAGCTTTTTTTTTTTCCTTCCCCAAAATCAGGCCCACCAATGCTTGCTTTCTTTAGGAGCCAAACAACATTCTTGGAGAGCAGCTCAATATCTCGAGAGGTGTAAATCACCACCCTCTATCTTATTAGAAACATTTGAAAGGGGGCAAGTGCTTTCAAAGCCATAAACTCGGGATTCCATACATGTTCCAAAGCTGCAGCGAGCACACATTCCTGACTCAAACTGGTTTTAATTTGCAGTCCCTTGAAAGCACAAATGCAAAAGTCTAAAAACTGAATCAACTTAAATAACAATAACAAACCATTGAAAAAGTTGTCCGTTTGCAACTTCTTAAAATAAACTGGAAATAGGAATCACTCGAATGCCAAAGGCAATGCTGTGGGTGCATGTCCAATGCAAAGGCAGTCAGAGCTCCCAGGAAAATGCAATCCCTGCTCCACCATGGATTATTTATGGCCACAAGCCTGACAGAGCATTGGAAACTAAAGCACCAATTCTCCCTGCCCGCTGCAGAAGGCTAAAAATCCTGGGATACAATGAGAACAGAGGAATGAAAACCACACAAGAGCTGAAGAGAAAGGAAAAATTGCCACATCCTTTGTGAACACGAGTCCCGAGGAGATAAATCCATACCTGGAAGCACGGGGTGGGCAGGCACAGTCCCAATTTCTGGGGACTGGCAGGGTGCCCTCTGCTCTGCAGCAAGTCTTTAATTAAAGATATTGATATTATCTCCAACCACAATCGCTGTCCCGGTGCTCCCTAAGGAAATCGCAGCACCAGCTTTGGAATGAGCAGAGCTTCCAAATACACCTTAAATGCACAAACCCACCAGAATTCCTGCTCCAAGAGTGCACAGGATAAAATGCACTCCCTGGTGCAAACACCCCTCATTAAATGCATCAGTCCTTTGTGGAGATCCTCAGGGAACAGGGACTACCGTGGAACACGAGCTTTGGGAACTGGGGAAGTGCAGGTTGAAATCATAACTGGGCAGGAAATGCTTTTCTTCCCATGTAGAATTGGCAAAAATGGAAATACTTCCAAATAGTTTTCAGTACTTGATTAGAATTTAAAATCAAAATTACAAATTTTAAAGGAAAAATGGGAAAAAAAGCCCTGCCTTTACATGTATCATTTCCTACAAAACTTTGGTAGTAATAAAGAAGGAGACTTTCCCCCTGAATGCAACGCTTCAGGCAAGTTTCTCTGTCAGGCATCAGGAATTTACAGTATTTTACCAGCTCAGCTTGCTGCTCTGCGTTCAGAGAAAGCACCTTTTGTCAGCAGCCGGGGAAGAGCTCACTACAGAGCACAGAGTAAGTGTCATTTAATCACTGGGGAGCTGCCTTTTCTCCCGAATCCATTGTCAGGAGAAAATGCTGCATTGTGGAAAGCTGATTAGGGACAATATGGACTCCAACTGGAACATGGGAAACATCCAGAAGCTTTGCTCCAGGGTACCAAGGGTTCAGGAAATATTATTAACCTCAAGTACTGTCACTCAGCAAATGGATTTTAGCCCAGAGAGCAAAAGTATTCGACCTATGGGCATCCAAAAGTGGATCCTCATCCCTGGAAGTGTCCGAGGCCAGGATGGACGGGGCTTGGAGCAACCTGGGATAGTGGGAGGTGTCTCTGCCCACGGCAGGGAGTGGAATGGGATGGGATTTAAGGTCCCTTCCAACCCCAACCAGTCTGGGATTCAGCCTCAGTTGCTCTGTGATTCTATGTTTATTCATCAGAAATCTTTAAAGACATTGAATATGTAAGACATGCAAATCACAGGCCTCTAATACCAAACTTTCCAAACATTGCTCATCGGTTCAGCTTGGTTTAACACAGGAAAAAAACCCGTGGAACTATAAATAAGGTGTCAGAGTTAATAATGCCTTGCAATTATGCATTGCATCCATATATATGTATATAAAATATATTTTATTAGGCATAACGATCTCCCACTGGCCAGCAAACATCAAGAGGCAACAACAATAAGAAAAGCTTCCAAGCAGGCTTTTAAAACCCTGAGTTCCCCAACAAGCTGGAACAAGGAAAAACATGCCACAACCTTACAAACAAAGGCTTGTGCTTCTCTGAGTACCCAGGGACTTACAAAAATACGCCAAAAATACTGGAAGACGAGGCAGTAAATTCTGTCAGGTGAATCTTTATTAAATCCTGATTGCTACCCTTGGAAGCAAAATTAAGCCATTTCCAATTATTACCTCTGAAATGATGAAAATATGGTGCTTAGATGGAATTAGTGTGGAAAAAAGAACCCAAGTGTTTTTTCCAGTAGGAAAAACAAAAGCAAGGCACAGGTGTTCCTGCAATAGTAACACCTGAGGCTGCGATGTTTTCGGGTCAGAGGAGGTGACAGAGGTCAGGTCAGGGCAGTGCCTCGATGGGAGACCTCCAGGAGAACTCGGAATGCCCCAGGGAATCCTGATGGAGATTCCCTGAAGGTGACACAGCACTCGGAGCAGCTGGGGAGGTCCAGGACTCGAGGAGACCACGGAAAAAGCAAAATCAACAGCGGAGTGAGGGACTTGTGTGGTTCTGCAGGGGCTGCTTCCCAGGGGAGACAGATCTGAGCCACTTGTGCTTATTCCAAAAGCAAGGAGGGAGTTACAAACTCGGGGAAACGGAGCCTTTCATTCACAAAACAACCCCAATGCAAAAAACAGCGAAGCAGAACAAACACAAAACCACAAAACCTGAGAAAACCTCGGGGAAAAAACCCTCTGAGGAAGCAGCAGAAAGGAGGAAAACCTCGTCAGGATCCGGCCACAAAGGGAGGCACTGCAAGGTGAACCAGGAGAGGGGTGCTCCCTGGCAGGAACTGCTCCTGTCCCTATTCTGATCTCCCAGAATGATGAGGAATTAATTCCCTTGTACCTCACACCTCTGGACTGAGCTGTAGGCACAGCTTGGATCAAAGGCTCTGCTATCTGCAGCAATGCAAGTTTCCCTGATGGTTTCCATCTCCACTCTTCGATCAAAACGAGGAAAAGCTTTCTCAAGGCAGAAATAAAATCAAACCCTCCCATAGAACTGTGCCCTTCAAGTTCTTCTTTTGGTGGGTTTCTCACCACCCCACCCTTTACATATTTCTATATTATATCCCAGTTTCTGTGGTTTAGCCATGGGATAAGTCTCCCAAACCTATGGATTAGCAGAGGGATGAAAGGCACTGGTATACAGGAATTAAAGACCTGGCTTTCCCTTTGAAGTGAGTGACTAAAGGCTGCCAGCTTGGAAAGAGGAAAAATACCTTTCCCTTGTGTGCCAACACCGCTCCTGTGGATCCCTTCTCACAAGGAACTCTGCAGGCAGAGTTTTTTATATACATCTATTATATAGTTTTTTATATATATATAAAAATTTGAAAATATAAATTTAAATTTATATTTTTTAATTTATATATTTTTTAAATTTTTATATACATAAAATTTATTTTATCTATATATCTACACACACACACACACGATGTGGTCCTTGTATAAATGGACATCCAGCCCACACCTGCCCTGTATGACACCCCCATATTGCAGCTCTTCTCTGAACACCCCAAAAGGAGATGATGTTATTATTATTTCCAGGAATAAATAGATTTTAAGGGATTTAAATAAATAAAATGTTTCAACAGAGTTAGAAGAAGTTACCCTGCAACAAGACACAAAGTCCATGAGCATTTCCTAGGCTTTAGTACGACTTGGCACACTTCCCAACCAACAGCTCAAGCTTTTCTCTTTTATTTCGCAGTAAGACTTTTTTAGCAGACAAATTTTGAAGGAGAAGCACGGGAACGGTGTCTCCATGAAAGCCCTACAGCATAGCAGGAACACAGGCAGCTCTGGAAGTTCTTTTCCCTGGTTTTGCCCTGTGTGCAGACACATTTCCACTGGATATTCCCTTTTATGCCAGAACCTGCCCCTGCACGTGGCTTTGGCCCAGGATCCCAGTCTGGGAGTTCCTCTGGGAACTTTACAGGAGAGAAAGAGAATAGCAGGGAAATCACTTGATAAATTGTGTGTTACTGATCAAAACCCACTGAAATTCAACGCCAGTCTCATGCTGACCCACCAGACTTTGGGTCAAGCTCAGCTTGTAAGCCCACACTTAATTCCAGTGTTGGAATTCGGAGTGCCCACGTTTTCAGCAGGAAAATACCCAATTTCTGATGTTTGCTGGAATCTCTGCTTGGCTCAGGCTGGGAGAGCTGGGATTGTTCAGCCTTGAGAAGAGAAAGCTCCAGGGAGAGCTCAGAGACCCTTGCAGGGCCTGAAGGGGCTCCAGGAGAGCTGGAGAGGGACTGGGGACAAGGGATGGAGGGACAGGACCCAGGGAATGGCTTCCCACTGCCAGAGGGCAGGGATGGATGGGATATTGGGCAGGAATTGTTCCCTGGGAGGGTGGGCAGGCCCTGGCACAGGGTGCCCAGAGCAGCTGTGGCTGCCCCTGGATCCCTGGCAGTGCCCAAGGCCAGGCTGGACATTGGGGCTTGGAGCAGCCTGGGACAGTGGGAGGTGCCCTTGCCATGGCAGGGGTGGCACTGGATGAACTTTACAGTCCCTTCCAACCCAAACCATTCCAGGATTCTGTGCCTCCAGTCACATTATGGATTTAAAATTTATAAATGATCAAAGCTGAGACCAGATCCAGCAAGGAGAACACCTATTTATTTCCAAATGGAAAAAGCATGGCACAATCCTGGAATACCATTACCACGAGAAACGAAATCTGGAAATCTGCTTGAGCACTGGATTATCAGCAGGTCCCAGAGCTCCACTTTAAGCCCATTTTTGCTGTGCCTGGGCTGGAGTTTAAAGCCAGGCCTGCCTTGCACAGGTGCCTCTCATTTCTCCACGCGTGGTTACAGAGCACAGCTCTCCCTGGCCAGTCAGGTGCATCTTTACAGCACATTTCACTCAGTCCTCCAGCCACAAACGAAGCAGTGAATGATTAACTTGTTGAGAAATTAAAACCACCTTTGTCTTAAGCAGGACGGTGCTTTCTGTGGCTATTTTTTCCATTATTTCCACAAAAGATCAAAATGAAAAGTAACACAGACCGCAGCATTGCCTCAGCACTACGCTCAAAATAATGAAAATTGCCAAAATATTCCGTGTGTTGTATGGAAATAGAGGAGGCAGGTGCTGATTACTGGAGGCCATAAAGATTCACTAATTAACACCTACAGCAAACGTGGCTCTATCAAAGCAAACACTGCCAAACACAAGAATTACAAGAACAAAATGAATGTAAATCAATTACCGCTGTTCACATACAAAGTAGCCAGTGACTGGGTCACATTCCTAGAAATCATGCTGCTCATCCCATGAGAAAAATTACTCCCTGCAGCTACGAGCCCAGCAGTCACACACTGAATTATCCCAATTATTACGTTGCTCATTTATTATAATTTTCAATAAAAGCAATCAGATTTTTAGCCTCTAGTCTGCAAATGAATCCTTACAATTGACTGAATGCTTACAGTTTTCTACTTAAAAATTCCTGGGATCAAATTAGAATTTGAGTCTCTGCATTTCTGTCATTGTCACAGAAGCACCAAAAATAGACTTTGACAAAATAAAAGTTTGCCAACAGTTTCATGCAGAGTCTGAATAAAATGGGAACCATCTCTCAAGCCCAGCAACGTCTCACAGTGACCACATGGGAGCTGAAAAGGACAAAAAAACCCCAAAAAAATCTTTCCCACATTTAGGCAGGAGAGAAAAATCTGCCTCCCACCCTTCCCCAACTGCACAGTCCCGAGGCCAACGTGAGCTGGTTAAAGCAAAATGAAAGATAAATAATATAAATAAACCCAGGGAATGGCTGGAGATATTCAGCCCAGTGTTGAGTGGAGCAGATTTGTAAATCCATTACAGCCCAACCCCCCCAAAATTCTGTATTTAACTAAAATATGGCCAAAAGTATCCCCTGAAAGTAAACCCAGCCCGGGGCTGGACTTCAGGGGTTCACCTGCTGTCCAGACCTTTTCCATTAGGAAGCAACTAAAATCCAGGATAACCCCACTGGAAGTCGAATCGGTTTATATTTTCTGGGTTTTTCTGAGCACTCAAGAATCCCCTTTGCATTTTCACCTTTGAGGAAGGAACTACTGAAAACTAAATACCAAATAAAGCTGTTTCAAAGCTTAAAAATGAGAACAAGCTGCCGGTCAGAAAGTAAATAATTTAGAATAGATTCAAACAATTAGGATTAACCAGCTTCGGTTTTATTCTCTTTTATAAAAAGACTGTTTGATTATTCTGGGCTGTGTTTTGGAAACCATTTCTACCTTGTTTTTCTTGGGAAAACAATTTCATGCTACAAAAAAGGCATCGAGCGATGAAAAGCATTTGTTTCTTTCTAGTTCTTAAGTAAAACCAGCAATGTTGAACAGGTCAGATATAATAAATACAGCTATTTCAAGGCAAAGAAAAACGTTTTCCTGGCCTAACTTTGAGTGACAAGAGAAAATTTTTCCCAGCTTGCAACTCCACTTTATTAAAAGTGCTCAATTTTATTTAATTGGATATATATGGATATGTTATATTGGCCTGCTTTGTTGCATTTTTCAAATTAATCCTCCACCACTGACGCAACATTTTCAAGTGAGTGGATGTTCTGGACACTTTGAAATGTTCTGCTCCGTGGCAGCCACAGCCTCCTAGCCCATATTTTTGAATTTGGGATACTTGGATTACCCTGGCAGGAAGGCGATAGGCCTTGAATGGAGCTTTTTGTTCAGCCCTCTAATCGCTTCCAGCACTTGCCCCAGCCCACAAGATCCACACCAAATTTAGTCAGACGTCCAAGGCCAGACGTGAAGGATTTCTCTGCAGATCCACTCAACTCCACCAGTTTAACAATTTCAGCTTCCTGAGGGCGAGGAGGAGACAGTGAGGCAGTTTAAAAGTTAATAATTCTGGCAACAAACCTCCCCAAGTCCTGGGAATTTGCTATTTTAATTTTTAAAAAAATAAGAATCATCCATCCTCAGCTGTTTCCAACCCTATATCCTGGGAATGAGGTCTGCTGGAGATAGACACAGAAACACAACTATTTTTAAGCCCGGTTTGCCACGTAATAATCCTGGAGCTCAAATCCTCTGTGTTTCCCCATGAAGACACCAAAACATTTCAGTCAGCTCGAAGCAACCCCTCTCTTCCCCCCATTTGTCTCAGCTTTGTTACCAAGAGTTTAAACTTCATGGAAGGAGCTGGTAGGCAATTTGTACTCTCGCATTAAATTATCGTGGTTTAAACCCGCTCCGTTTGATCCCGTCACACCGATCCTCTCCCACACACAAAGGAAATTATTTCTATTCCCCAAAATGACTTCCCAGTCGGGGAAGGACAGAAGGGCGGTGGAAGATCCCCCAACGACAGGCTGGCCTCGCCTCGTGCTGAAGGCGCGGGACGGGCGCTCCAGGCGGGAATCTCCCGCTGGGTTTTTCCTTCCCCGCTCTCCAGAGGGTTGGAGATTTTGGAAGAAGCTCTCTCTGGGATGGACAGTGCCTCGTGGGAGGATCTGGTGAGGCACAAGCTCCGGGTGAAACCGCAGGGCCGCCTTGGGGAGCGTGGGGCCTGCCGGGAGCCCGTGAGAACCGCGCCGGATTCCAGCCCCGCGCTCCTCATTTGGAAGCAATTGCCCCGTACAATCCATCAGGAGGGGCCACAGAAGATAGCTTTGTGAAGTGGAAAAAAACGAGTTCTTAATTTATATATGACAATTAAACCAAATTGGATTGATTTCTTCTTTTTTTTTCCTTTTTTTTTTCTCTTTTGGAAGACTTTAAAATGAACCGTAAGTCAGAAGATCTGCCAAGGCTCCCTTCCCTAATTAAACACATAACTCGTATTAAAAACCTTTTTAATCCAGCTGCTGAGAGCCTGTGGAATTGTGGAGATGTATAGTTTGTGGGAAACATTGTGTTCCTTCTCGGATTCTTCAGCTTTCAGAAAAGACAGCATGTGAAAACTTTCCATAAATACAAACTGGGGTTTCTAATTAAACTACTGTCACTTCTATAGAGTAAGCGAGAAGCCAAATGAAAGCTTACACAAATATTTTTAAAGTTAAAGTAACCAGCTTCAAATGAAATACACGACTTCTCACTGCAGCCATACCTTTAGTAACTCGAGCAACAGGTTTTTTAAATAAGTAGTAAAACATCCCTGATTTAGACACGGCATTGCCTCCAAGAGACTGCAAAACACCAAGGCTGTGTGTAATAAAAGAGATAAAACTGAACTTTAGAAGGAAATTCCTTTTCTAGCTCAGAGTTCAGAGCAAGATGTGGACATTTCTTACAGAAAACTCCTTTTTGCTCTCCAATTTAGGAGTTAATTTACCAGTGTTGACTGTTAGAGAAGAGACACGACCAGAGTTTGATCTTGAACTCCCCTCCATCCTACTGGAAGTGCACAACAGGAAATATCTGATACTTGCCCAAGGAACTGCAGTGTTCCCTGTGCAGCATTTCTGGGTTTGTTGCTCAGATCGGCTCTGCAAGAACACAGCTCTGCAGGTATTACACGCTCAGAGCTCTCCAGCTTAGAAAAACAGAGCAACTGAGAAATATCAAAGGCCTAATCCTGTGGAAACAGCTCTGTCTTTGAAAAATCCAAGTGTTTCCAGCCCTAAAGTAGCCAATTTAGGGTACATTTGTAAGGCCCCGCGGGGTTCAGGCTCACTCACGCTTACATCACCTCATTCCCAGGATCCCCAGTCAGGCTCTGTCAAACATCTCCTTTGGAATCCGGCCCGAGCCATTTAATGCCTTGTGCAGAAAATCCTTCCTACCTGGTTGGGACCATTTTAAATCGATGGATCGGGAAGCCAACGGCTCCTGCAGTGCCCCAATGAACCCATTTCCCCCTCTCACCCCAGCTCTGCTACAATAGGTTCGTTGTATCTCTGTAGGGTATCTTACACCGAATCCCGAAATTAATAACCTGGTTCCAGCTCCAGGAGTTCTGTGCCTGAACCCGGGAGGATCCTGTTTCCCAGGTGGGGTGTCCTGGCCATCCATCACCAGAGCCACGCTGGGCAGTGACGCTCTGGGGGTTTCCCGGTTCCACATCCACCCAATCTACAGGGAAGAACAGGTCTTTAGAAGGGAATTGGCTTCGGCATTCCCTGATGTGGATCCGGGTGTCTGCCACTGTCCCGGAGTTATCCAGAGGGCTTTTCACCTCTTTTCCACACCAGCTGGAGGCTCACCTCTGGAAAGGACGGCACTAAGGGGAAATGGGCTCTTTATTCCCATTAACACCTCCTGGCTTTGTCATGGAAGCACCTTGGCACATCAGCCTTTGGAGACCTGACCTGCTCCCTTGATCACAGCCAAGGAATTAAAAGGACATTATGGCTTTTCTGATTTCAGCAGGAAATCCCCCAAACTGTCTCCCAGCTCATCTCCCTGCACAGGAGCTGGGAAGATCCTTCCCACCTTTCCACACTTCAGTCATCACTACACGACCTGAAGCCTTTATCAGAGCAGATTCCCTATGGAATTCTCACAGTCTCAAAGGGATGTAGCAAAGGCTGCTGGAAATCCCTGGTGCACGAGCTGCTGTAACCATTCTGCAAACCTCAAGATTTGTTTTAAAGACATCTCCCGAGGTGAAAAATGGCTCTACTTCATTGTTAAAAGACAATGTCGCAGGCAGTTAATCTCCACCATTTACTTTATATCATCCAAACCAAAATATTGATACATCTGGACAAACTCAGCGCAAGGAAAGAGCACATTCCCAGAGCATTCATGAACACAAGCAGCAGATCATAAATTGTAACTATCCTGAACTGACCACAGTTAAGGAATCTGCCCAGGGAGAAGGTAGGCAGCCGCTCTGGCTGGGTTCATTCAGCACGTTGGTGGAAATTCAGAAGGTTAAATTAAAAATATCATCAGTTTGTTGGAGTGGCCTCTCCTGAGTCCCGGAGTTAAGACAATCCAAGCTACAATAAACCCCTCCAGGGTAGGTCAAATATTTATTCAATGGTTGTGCCCAAGAGACTCCCACAAACTCAGGAAAAACCATTTAAATGTTTCACTGAGACTGAGCTCAGGATTGCCACATTCACAGGAGGCTCCTGCTGGGATTCAGAGGCAGGGAAATTCAGGATGAGTCCATCCAGGAGCTCAGCCTGAATTATTCCAACCACTCTGCTGCTCATGGTGAAAAGGTGAGTTGTGCCAATCTCTCCTGAAGGAAATTTGTGCTACGAGGCCCAGAACTGCCAGCTGTGCACTGAGAGTCATGTAAGATTATTAACTCTTGTTTTAAACACAGAAATATTTGAAAGGTAATGAAAAAAAAATCCCAACAACAAAAACCAGATATATTTTTTAAAAATCGTCCACCACCTCCAAATTTTTCTCTCCTGTACCTTAAAGAAATTCAGCCAAGTTGATGACTGTGAGATTCCTGGCTCTGAAAGCAGGATCAGGAAGTGATCACCCAGTGCAAGACAATGAACATCACCACTATTTCAAAACATCAGAGAGAAGGAAAAAGAAATTTCTAGACAGAAACCTCCAGCTGAGCTGAAATGTCTCCTGCACGGCAAAGACAAGCACACAAGTAACATGACATTTGAGTTTATCCTCTCTACACCTCTAAATTATGTTAATGGAAACCGTGACCTTGACATTTCCATTGCAGTGCTCTTTTAGAAGGGAACACAAAAGCAGGAATTTATCTAGTTTATCTTTATTTTTAGGAAAATACTTCTTTGCCATCAGTAATAAGATCTCGCCGCTGTCTGACCTCAAAAGAAACCTAAACAATGACTTCTGCACCGTTGTGCAAATTATAAAAAAAATCAAGTAGCATTCCTTCCCATCATGTCTTATTTTTACAATAAAGAGGTACTTTCCTGGCCTAAAAAACCCCCTCAATATTAACTGACTTTAGCCATCTTCCTTTCTCTGCAAATGAAAAGAAACAATCTCTGAGTGAGGAAAACCCCATGCAGCTGAACTTCACAAATTCAGATTTTGTGTCTGCTGGCTCACATGGAGCTGCGTGTGTTACACAGACCTTATCTGTAATTAACACCAGCTCTGGATTTGGTTATGCTTATTGACACAAACAGCCTCCAAGCAAACCATAGGTAATGGTTAATAATTAAACACAAGCATCTGGAACAACAAATTGATAGAACAAAATCACCTCATTATACAGTGAAAGCTCAATTTGAGTAATGTAAGGAAAAATGCTCTATCTGAAAGCATCACATTGTTTTATGCCAAGAAAGGGAAGCATATCCAAGGCATTCTGCAGATTCCATCATTCTTACCACTATTTTTTAATTGAAAAAAATTAGGAAAAGTACAGGTAGTAACCCTACTACCAACTTCAGTACTATTTGTAGCAATATGAGGGTAAAAGGTTCAAAGCAATGTCATTCCTTTCACTGGAAGCACCATTTTAAAACACCGCCTTTCAAAACTCAACTATTTTTTGCCATTGACACAACACCGGCAAAAGCCACAGTGTGTGACATTTAATATCACTTAATTTCCTATCATTTATCTCCATCTTCATACAGACATGCAGGGAACTGCAGCATTTCTATCCCTTAGAACTGCCCAGTTCAATATTTGGAAAAAGTACCGGGAGAATCCCTGAAGAGGGACATGGCTTGGTTTTTATGGAAAACCACTTGAATTCCACGCGCTTACGAGTTCTTTCCACAGCCCTGTGCTCCTGACAGAACAGATCAACTCAACGAGCTCCTCGGGTGATGCCATGATGATTTTTTTTTCTTTTTCTTTTATACCCCTTTTATACACTCTTTTATACAGCTTTTATGTATTCTCAGTGCTTTTAGCCCACACAGTTATAATTCTTTAAGTTTGATCACTTCCCTCAGACCCAATATCCCGTTAAGCCAAGAGCCCAAACACCCTGGAAACCCCAGACCCCGAGGGCCTCTCCAGAACACATTCTGGAAACAAAGCCAGGCCCAGCCAGGGGAAGGTTCCTCGCTGAGGGGTCTCGCTGGAGTCCCTCCCTGGGCAATCTTTGATAGATGTGCTAATTAGCAAGGCCTATAATTGCACACACATCCCATCGTGGGGGGGCCATTTCTCCGGGGGGCATTTCGGGGTGCATTTCGATGTGCATTTCGGCACCCCTGAGGATCCTTCAATAAACACCGAGGTAAAACCCTTTTTCCCCTCTTAACTGTGTTCAGCTCTCTTAATTTTAAGACCAGGAAAAGGCGTCACGGGAATGAATCAAGTTTTGAATCAAGTAACAAACGACGACTGTTCCGGTAGCTTCACAGATCTTATCACTGGAAAATAATGCTTGGAATGTGCCTCATCCCAGTGCCCACAGCACAGCCCCTCAGGACTCTCCCCAAGCCTCAAAGCCCAGGCAGAGCTGCATAGGCAAACAGGGCTTTGAGCCGGGCACTCGCTTGGATGAAATCAGATTTATTCTCAGCAATTACTGGAGCCGCTCGCAGCTTTCAGGCAGCAAAATAAAGGCAGGGCAAATCCATAGGCTGCTGGAGTGAGACTAATGATGATCTATGCCTGACACTGAAAGTGCTAAAAATGGCCTGGTTGGGAAATTGTGCCCTGTGCCTGCAGTCTGGGCACTGCCTCTGCAGCCAGGAGCCTCCAGTTGCTGGAGCTGCTGCTCACAGTAATTTCTTTTGTTGCCCAGATTTTGTTGTTTGGCCAAGTCCTTGCTCAGCTTCTGCTGTGCAGAGAAGAGGCCAAGGCTCTGCCACCATTCAGAGGTCATTTGGCTTCCATTTCTGTTTGCAACAAGGTCTAAAAACTGCCATCTCACCAGGCAAGCCCTTGGACTTACTGCTCTGACACCGGCACTGCAGTCAGGCAATGGCAGAAGAACAGAACAGATCTCAGGGCCATGACATTTTGCCCAACTTCCCTGACACAAGCACAGAAAAAAAAAAGCAAACCCCAATCAGTCAGTGCGGATGTTCACGTTCTTGCTGGGTTATCCAGATATCCACTGCTTTCTTCTGGAAAAAAAACAGCAGAGGAAAAAGCTGTGGTGGGCAGATGCTACGACACAAACTCTGCTGCACAATTCAGAATCACTTCAGTGACCAGACAGAGAAATGAGTCTGCAGCCAAGTGATTCCCCACTCCAAGCAGAGAAAAGCCACAGTTATCCCACAGATATGGTCTCCAACAGCAAATCCAACAAAAAATGAGCAGGACAAACACGGAGAAGAGAATCCTCATCTTTTTGCTACCTACCTGAATCAAATTACGTGTGTTTTTCTTGATCAAACTACAATTACTTAAAATATATAATTTATTCTAAAAGCAGCTCATCCCAACACCCCAAAAACCCAGCACTGAGCAATTCATCCAACTTGGGAGTGGAAGTGTGGAATCTCAGAGCTGCTGGATACCTGGATACTGTGTGCATTCAGTGGCATCCGGATCTCCCCTGTCATGGACTGTATCCCTGTGTGTGGATACCAGTCCAGATTCCACATGTTTCAAACAGATTTAAAAGGGAAAATGCCACGGAATCCAGCAAAAAGAAAACAGGTTCTTATTCGCTCATTTTAATACCCACTTGAAGGAATTGCAGTTTTTACAAAAAGCAGCTGTGGGGAAATAGAACAAACTGCAGATTTTCTCCCCAAACCCCAAAGGCTTCCACCATGGAGGCCTTCAGTGAGGTGTCTTATCATAGGACAGGCTGAGTTAGAAAGGACCCATCAGGATCACTGAGTCCAACTCCCTGTGCTGAGCATCCCAAGAACCCCCCCCGAGCCCATCCATCCCCTGAGCAGAGAACACAACAAATAACAGCGCAGAGCAACCACAACTAGAAATCACAAGTCTGCATCAAAGCATTTCCCAAATTCAACATGTTATAGTTTTTAAAAAAGGAGAAAAGGGAGTGACCACAGAGGCCTGAGCCACTCCACTCTGCAAAGGCTGCTGGAATCTGTGCTCTGGTCCCTGAGGTAAATGGGCGACCTGGTCACCGGGACATCGCTACAATGAGGAGTCAGTCCCACAGTGTGACACTCAAGGAGCCTGTTTGGTTGTTGTTGTTGTTGTTCCTTTTCAATCATAACCCACAGAGCGTTCAAAAGCCGCCGCTTCCGATCCATTCCCTGGAAAACACGTTTGCTGCTCCCGCACTTCCCTCTTCCCCATTCCTCCCCTGGCACGTGAAGGGAGAGTGACCTAAACACCATCCCATGGCCATCGCTGATTAGCAGCGGCCAGGGGCAAAACTGCAGCTCAAACTGTTATAATTACAAGACAAAAAGCCCACCAGCAACAGAACCACCACGTTAAAGCCACACTCTGCTCCCTCCCGGAGCAGCCCCAACAATGGTCCCATTGTTCCGCAGCCTCATCTCTGCCCAGGGCCACCCACATCTTCCCTGCTCCAGGGAGAAGTCAGAGTCTTCCAGCTCAATAGACAGCCAGGGAGAGGAGAAAGCATCTTTACAAGGCTCGTTCATTTGTCTCGGATAAGACCAGAGCTCAGCCTTTGCCTCCAAGCCAAGGCCCTGAAAGGAAAAGAATGAGTTTGAAGTTTGGAGGATGGACAAGCCTCCGATGCTCAGAAATTCTGTATCACACAAGATTGATTTCCTCCGAGTACAAGAGGCCTCGGGTGAAAACGATCCCTCACAGCCCCGTGGCCGGGAGCCAGCAGGAGGCTCAAACACAAAGGAGGCATCGTGCTTGCCTCGAGATGTCAGGAGCTTTTGATAAATTCAAATTCATTCTGGTAAATGAAAAATTCCTAGGATCTTTCCTTCATGTTAACATGTGCAGTCATATTTCAAATTTATATAAATTACACAAAAAAAGAGTAAAAAAAAAAAACAGTCAGTCCTTCCCTCTTTTTTTTTTTTTTTTAAAGTTTAAAATGTTCTATTTCTCATTACCAGGCCTGCTAATAAAAAAGGAAAACTAAATGCAACCAGCCCTAAAAATGCTGGAGAGGAAAACAATAGAAATAAAGAGTCATGCCAGATAAAGTCCAAACAAGTTTAGTCAAAAAATCCGGGTGCACAGCACCAAATACCTGCTGTGAGAGGGGGAACAGAGCAGATCCTAGGAAGTTTTAAGCCTTTTCAGGATTCACCTACAGACCAAAAGAGGTTCTGGAAATAAGATTTGCCAGATGTCCCAATATAAATCAGGATTTTTAATATTCCTCCTGACGTCCCATTAACCTCACCAAGATTTCCACACATGCCATGTGGCAAACTTGTCATAAAACTCAGACACACGTGGGCAGAGGAGGACAAGGGAGAAGCCTGAATTCAGCTCCTTCCGTTTTCCATGCCTGGAAGAGAGGCAGGAGAACAAGGAGACAAAGAAAACCAGGCTGGATGTAAAATAAAGACAGAAGGAGTGAATGCAGCCCAGATGGATGAGGCAGCAAAGATCCTGCAGGTTGCTCCAGGAGAAAAACTCAGGACTCAGAGCTTGTCTAGAGGGGAAGGAAAAAAAGGATATTGTTTTATCATGCTCACTTCAAGATAAACTTTCTGTAGCCTAAAATAAGCCCTCCTGTTGAAGTGCATTCAAACACACCACAAATCAGTGCCCTGACAGTCTCATGTGGAAGGGACCCAGGCTTGTCCTGGATGTAAGGTCACTGCTATCCAGCAAATTAACTTTTCCTTACACTAAAAATAATATCCCCCACTATCTAATCAGTAAGCACCCGGCCCTCAGAAGAAAGCTTTTTCTTTTCTTTATTTTTTTTAATGAGAATATTTAAAACAGGTAATAGGGAAACTTAATCAGCCCTTAGAAAGTATTTAGGTATAAAGAGGTGCACAGAGCCATTGCTCTCTCCATTCCCCAGCAGAAATGGGATATTTCTGGGGAGTTGAAAGGAATAGAGTTGATCGTGTCCACTGAACACCTGCCTCCACTTAACCCTTTGGGAACTTTCTGCTTCAGCTGTTTTTTTCAATGGGGTGAGTAGATCAACAGGGCTCTAAATTCTTCAGAAACTGTTTTCCCCCTGCCTCTTTTCAACAATATCTTACCAGACTGTCTTTCAACACAGGGTCTCCATCCTTATGGTTTTCCAAAAGACTCCAACTGAGGGATCACAGAAAGTCAGGACAAGGCAGTTTTGTTTCTGCCAAGTATTTGAGCTCAGATCCCCCCTGTTCATTGTGTCAATCACTTGTCTGGGCTGGGTCAAGAGTTACTCCCAGATCCAGATGCAATCCAGGTTTTTACAGTGACTGTCTCCTTGTCCTGCTCCTGAGCCTCCACACTCCACACACGGCTCCGTATCCAGGCACAGATGTGCAAAATTCTTGCCATATATAAAGTTATGCAAGTGTATTACCAATATTCAGACAATTCACCCTCATCTCTATGCGTGTGTAAAATTTACAGCAGATTTTTTTGGGTGCTTCTGTTTTTAAAAAAATGTTCAAAAGCAAAGAGTTTACTGAGGAAAAAAAAATAGGGGAAACACCACAAAGGAAAATGAGCCTGGGGCTTCATTAATATGAAAGTCAAATATTTAGTCTTTTATTGGGAGGTTCATGTAAAATACTTGAACGAAGTGAACAGCAGCAGCAAGAAGCTGACAGCAGAAACCAGGTCCTCTGCCTTTGCTGTTTGCACAGAGCACCACAAAACCAGAGGTGCTTTGAAGAGAGATAAAAATGACATTCACCCCAACCAAAACTTGGATGCTTCCCTTGTAAAGAAAACTCGAGATAAGATTAACCCAGCAGCATTATCTCAGCACACAAGTGTAAGTGTGCCCTATTTATTTACACACTCTATTCTGAAACATATTGAATGTCCTTAGTTGCAAGCAGCAAAGCTCCTTCCCCCAAGCCTTGTTGAAATAAAACTGGTATTGTTACAGATTATTTTAATTTTTTAAGCCTAAATGCGGTATAGTTGGAATTGGAAGGATATTTGTCTTTTAGAGCCCAGCGCTACAGAAATCTGGCATCAAAAGTACAATAGAAAACAGAGTTTGGTGCGAAGTTCAGCTGCTTCACTACCCTGCTCTGAATAGAGCAGAAAACTTCTATTAATTCCCTGCTGTTCCAGCCAGGGCAGGTCAATTCCCTCACCACCAGCCTGGAGACTCTTCCAGCAGGCTCAGAATTAACCCTGTTCATGCTGCTCAGAAAGTCCCCAAGCAGCACTGCCAGGAAGCAACGCAGCCTCCCAAAACTAAATTCCAAACTCTGGAATATAGACAGGCCAATTATTCTAAAATCTGGGTTAATCAGCAGCTTCTCAGGGTCTGAAATCTGACCATTATCAGCATGTGCAGTTACAGGGACAATGTGTGGGAAGCTGTGTCAGAGAAGCACAACCTGGATTTCCACCCTGGGCTGGCAGAGTGGGAGCAGCTGAAAACTGCTTGGAAAAATTCATTGCAGAACAGGGCACGTGAAACACAAAGTGCTCAAAACAGGGACACTTAACCCAAAATACATGAAAAAACTGCTTCAAGCACACGCCATGGAAAATTATTTTATAAACAGCAACTCAAGTCTAACATAACATTTTTTGCCCTGTCAGATTTAAAAGCTGAATCAAGTACCTGGCACTTTAACAACAGCATCAGGGCAGGTATCCGCTAAAAGCACTGAGAAAAAAAAATACTGCTGTAAATTCAAGGTTTCCAACTAAAATCAGATTTATTAAGGGAAAAAAAAAAGGCAATAAAAAGTAAACCCAAACCATTTGTCAACTAAACACGTGGATGGGGATTTCCTAACAAGAGTTTGAAGCCACCCTGGAAGGGAGTGGGGATGAGCTTCTTGTGCCTTGTAGAGCTTGGAGTGAGGGGGAGAGCAGGAGGAGGAAGTTTTACCAGGAGGTAAAAACATTCCTTCATCCTCCTCGCCTGCATCCACCACTCCCCAGGCTGGCAAACCTCTGCTCGCTGCTGGGTTACCAGGTGTCAGCCTACACAAAGTTATTTCACCTGCCTAGGTATCCATTTCCCACCTATGCCACGGGAATAGCACTTTTTGCCTGCCTAAGGAGGAACATAAGGAGGAAAATGACATCAAGGATCATAAGGTTTTGGGGTACTTACAGTGATAAGAAATGTGAGGACCAGAAAATAGGGGGAAAAAAATGGTGTTTTAGCCAAAAATCAGTATGGAAATCACTCCACAGTGCTTTCAAGTTCAGTTCAGCAGCAATATTTAATAAAATGAATGGATACTTAACCACCTTCATCCTTCCTTGTGGTGTCAGCCATCAAATACTTGCCCCTGAAAAATACCTCCTTTCTGGGCTGAAACTCTGAACAACCGCTCAACTTGGCTCATTTGAGTAAAATTGTGGCATCCCAATGCTCGGAGATGCAGAGCTTTTGGCTTCCCAAGTGCCAGCCAGGGGGATGCACACACAGAACCTCAGGAAAATTTGAAATGAGTCTGCTGTGCCCAGCTAAAATCCTTGCTCCCTCTCCTTTATCCTCAGTGACGACGACACTCCAAGCACATTTAATACCCAAATGTGTCTTTCCAATGGAAAAAAAAAACCACATTTAGAAATGTTTAACTGGCTGTGGGAAAGAATTCATGCTCAGGAGAGGATCCAAAAGGGTGGCCACAAATGTGCCCTGTGGATTTGGGCAAGGCAGAAAAAAGAAGGGTCCAGGCTGTCTTCCCTTTCTGTGCAGCTGCCCCGTGCTGTGCAAGGACTGGAAGTGTCTTCCCACTTACCACAGAAAGAAGTGGGAAAGTGGCAACGGTGCCAAAGCTCAGAGGATGACAAAGAAACCAACAAAACCCAACAAAACAGAAAAAAAAAAAAAAATCAGTTGCTATTTTCCCAAACAATTCTAGGAACACAAATACGGTTTTATAGATTTAAGTAATTTTTTCTTAACGGGAAAAAAATACAAGAGGGCTGTAATACCAAAAAGTTATATAAGCTCCAACAAAAGCTAGTTTTTAAGAGGAAAGCTTTAACTACCTAAGGACCAGATCTTTATGCCAAGAAGCCAAGTGGCAGGCGGCTGCCACGTGCCAGCAGAAGGAATTCATGGATCCGTGAGGAACTTGCTCCATTGTTCAAGCAACTGATTTGGTGAGATATGGGCACTGGAAAAGCCAAAGGGCCTGAAACTTCCCCCCAGCGTGGTGGCTGCATCCAGGCACAGGCATCTCACCAACTCTCACTCTATTAACTACAGATGGCAGGGAAATGAGGGAGGAAAAACACGATATGCCACAGCTCTTTCCCACAGAGACTGAGCAATATCAGGGGATCACAGTGTGTTATTTAAATCTGGGAGACTAAAAATACAGCTCTTTATTGCTCTGGAATGTGAAGCCTAAGAGCAGTTACACAATGTGAGGTAACAAAGCTAAGGACGTCGCACAGTTCCTCCCTGTGTCCTGGGTTTGGTGTGCATTATGTTGCTGCAGACCTCTTCCCCTCAGCAAAACAAACAAACAAACAGGCAAGCACACGCTACTAATTTTATTTACATTACACATTATCGACCAAATCTATATTTGGGGTTCTTCCCAGACCACCAAGGCTCTCGTTACAGGGACTTTGCACTAAGCTGAGAAACAAAAAAAACCCCAGAAAAGTCTTGTAATTTCAGTATTAATTAAATAGATGCAGGTTAAGAATATTTTTTTGAAAATCCAGGAGGGGAAAAAGACACATTCCCAACTCAAAAGGGGAATGTCTCTTATCTATATATTGAAAAATACTCAGGCAGCAGACTCGGATCATTATGTAGTGATAGCAGATTTGGTCCTATCACTCATCCCCTCCTCCAGCTGAGGAAACCCAGAAATCTGCACCAACATTTAAATCTGACACAGATCCTAGAAACAGCAGAGACATCTTCAGTCAGCAAAGGGCTGATCCAGGGTGAGCTCAAAGCCTCCCATTGACTTCCCAAGGGCTGGACCAACCTGTGCATCCAGCCCAGTGCCAAGCAGGACTTGCTGCCAGGAATACAATCCCCCCCCAGTTCTGCCCTGTCCAATTCAAACACCTCCAGCACTGTGGCTTCAATAACCTCCCCTGCAGGATTATTCACTCCCGGAGATTTTACTCGTAGGAAACTCTGGAGTTTAGCTGAGGTTTCCTTGTCTGCATTGGCTCCCTCCTATTTACACTCCTGTCCCTGCCGGTAGCACAAAGATGTGCACAAAACATCATCCTCTTCACTGCAACAGGTTTTCATTTTCCCAAAATAAAAACACTGAATGGATTTTGAACTTTTTCCTCCAAGGCTTCAGCCCAATTTGCTGAAGACTTTTCCAGCATTACCTTTCCCCAGCTGTATAGGATATTACAGGTGTGCTCCCAGGGCAGTGCAGTGCCAGCCCCTGACCTTGCTGCTCTTGTGTCTCTCCATTTTCACGTTCATTTCAGGCAAACAGCAGAAATCAGGTCTGGGGGATGTTTTTATGAACAAGTATCAATGTATTGCTGCCTAAATCCCTTTTCCTTCCTTTGTGACAGAACCATACAGAAGGGAAAACAGGCAGAGGCTGGATTCCAAGGCAGAAGTAGGAATAAGTGACCCCAAGTCTCCTGGAGCAGCATTATAAGGATTCCGCAATTTATAAAATTCAGGCATTTTGCATCCTGGAAAACAGCGGGATTCTGGCACAACCGACTGATACCATCACACAGGACACAAGCCTCCTTACCTAAAGTCTGATTAATAAATATTAAAAGGCTGAGTTTGATCTTTCCAGAACGGCAGCAAACTTCATAAGCAGGGTGATGTCAGATGGAGATTACTGGGGCAAAAAAAAAAAACCTGCTGGGGTTTGCAATGGGAGGAAGAAAAGCTAAACACAGCCTCAGGCTCCTGAGATTACAGGCCAGCCCATTTGAATAAAAAATTGAGTATTAAAAAAGGGGTGGGTAGTATGTGTCTACATGTATTGTGGGGGGAAGGAGGAAGGAGAAAGGGGAAAGAAATACTCGTTATTTGAGCAGGGCATGGCTTTTTTCTTGGCAATCTCTGCCTTCTCTTTTCAACAGACACATCCTTTGGGGCCTGAATTGTGAGTTAGACACATGTCCACAGAGAAACGGGCCTCTGTTTTCTGTAGAACAACAGACTACTTATTTTTCAGTACAGACAACCCCTCCTATCTGGTATTTAACTTATATGTAAACTAGTCCCAGCAGAGCTACCCCTCTTAATGGCTCACACAACCCTGGAAAACAGATTTTTTTTCTGCTCTTGGACTGGACTCATCACTGATGCATTAACTCAAAACGACAGTGAGCCCAAGTCTATTCAGTTTTGTGGGCTGGTGTCGAGTGATGAGGCTTCTTGGCAGACTTGAACTACCCGGGAAGGCAGAAGTGAATCAAAGACTATTACACAGATACAGCAAAAACATTAGAGAGACTCTGACAGGCTCGATCCTCGCAGAATGTTTGATGTTCTGCTGTTCTCAAGTGACTCACGTGATTAATAAAGCAGATAGATTTGTCATCTCCTTGGACAGAACTAGAAATGTACTTTGCTAGGAGCAAAAACAAATGGGCTTTGAGAGAAACACCACAGGTGAGTGAACGCCACCCACAGCACCAGGGATGTGCACGGCAGAAACACCCTTTTTTATGGGAATTCCCAGGAGCAAGGACAGAAGGAGGTTTCAGGATCATGTACTACAGTTTAGGTCTGAATCATGCTTGTTGTCTGGGAGTGTTCATATCAAAAAGCATTTTATACTCCATCAGGTCTTACAGGAGAAACAATTTAGGTGTGACACTGTTCTTGCTTTAATTAAGGATTTGTATATTTGTAAAGGTCTGAATAAACAGGTGAGGGAAATATTCACAAAGACTAAATGGAAGCTATAATTTCTCCAGGATCCCTTTAGAGTCACCAAGATATCCAGGATAAAAAAGATGGATGGGGCAGAATCCTCTTGCCATGCCCTTTCCAAACTGTGTCCTAACAGATGTAAATCTAATTTCTTGTTAAATCACAGCCCTCACAGCCTGCTAAGACTGTGAAGGGCTTTGTTCTCTTCACCCTGGCAAGTTTTCTCTCTTGTATCCAAATTAAGCTTATTCTGCTTTAAATTAAGTCAAATATCTTTTGTCTTAGCAATCACTGCCATTGCGAATAAGCTGTTCTCTTCCTCCCTGCAACAGCTGATGTAGCAACAACTCACAAAATATCCTTTTTTTTCCTTTTTCCTCCTTTTTGGTGATGCAACCACAGCTCATCCACCCTTATCAGTGATGTTTTCTCCTTTCTGTGATTCTTGCTGCTCTCCCTGGCCGTTCTCCAGCTGGTCCATCCCTTCCCTAGCTCCGCTTCCCAAAGGCAGTTTTCCTGCTGCTGAGGTGTCTCCCACGCTGAGCAGAGGGACAGAGACTTCTTGTGCCCCGCTGGTCGTGCTGCTGCGTGAGCAACCAAGCACAACGTTTGCCTTCCCCTCACACCGCAGCTCTGCTGGCTCGGCTCCCTTCCCCTTCCGCGACAGCTCCCAAATCCTTCCCAAAGAGCCGCAGCCCAGCCAGCTCCTGCTCTGTCATTTACACAGGTGACTTCTCCTTCAGCAGTTTAACACCTTGCACTTATTCCATCTCATCACGTTTCTTCTATTTCTCCAGCTTAGCAAGATCGTTTTGAACGTGCCTCCCACCCCTCCCACCCGGTGTCCTCCGGCACAACCGCTGCTCCCATTCCCAGTTTGCTCCCAGAAGAACCAAACCACCAGGCCCCAAGGCTTTCCAGTGTTTTAGAGGTTCTCCGTTTTCCCTGCTCGGAAATGACTCCAGAGCTGCCTTTACAAAGAGTTTCACTCAGCCCCCGTGTCCGTCCCTGCCGTCACAAGTTGACACCAACTCCAGACACGTCACCGTGTCCCCCACAGGGCTTGATAAGCTGCTCTGAGGGGAAAGGAGGTTGGTGTGACAGGATTTGGCCCTGACAAAACCATTTTAGCTTGCTATTTATCTCCTTGTTATCTCCCAGCTGCTTGCAAATACTTTATCCGTCGTTAAGCGGATTGATGTCGAAATCCTCGCACTCATTTTTTGCTCCCTCCCAATTTTTTAGGCTTCCCCCTATCAGCATACAGGGTCTCTCACTCCTCAGACTGACCTGGGCCAAGCAACTTCCTCAGAGGTTGAAGAACTGACAGGAGAAATCCGAAAACATCTAATTTAGCCAAGTATTCCCTATGTGTTTTTTCTCATTCTAGACTGGGATTGCAGTGCTGATGTCTTTGCATTCCTGGTGTCTGCTGGGTTTTCAGGGCAGGGTCAAAAGCGGAGCAAAAAAAGAGCATTAGGGATTTCAGCCTTTGGTTTCACTCTCCAGAACATTTCCTGTGCACTGAGTCACAAGTCAGCATTTTCTCCTGGCTTTCTCTTTTTCTGCTCCCCTCATTATCACTTGGAGCTTCAATCCCATTCTGTGCCTCAGCTTTTCTGACTTTGTTGCTGTGTTTATCCTAAGCTTTTGTAGTGACCTCTGGCAATTTCATTCACAGATTTAAAATACCTTCCTCTCCTATCCAGGGCCTCTCTCTCTCTTTTATTCACACCCAGCATTGCCAAATCAAAAGTATAATGTTCTCCATAAGTAACTATGGATTCCCTTAAATACTTTGTCCCTTCAGATTTTCTTCCCATAAGATCCTACTTACAAACTTTAGTCTAACAAATCACAGTATTTTTATATCATCCCTATTTCCTAAGGAACTTGAACTCCATCATTCAAGATTGTTCATTAAAATACTTCCCAAAGTAACAATAGCAAATTTATGAGCACTTGGTCAGTTTATAACTGAGAAAAGAGCATTTCAACCCCACATTGGGCAATTTCAAGAAATGCTAGAAAATGCATTTATTTTATGAGGTGAAGGTGACAAGTTTTGAAATAATTACCAACTCCAAAACCAAACTGATAATGATTTTTTTCTGTCAATATCCCACTCCCCTCCCCAAATCCACCGACCTGGGCAGCTGGGAATGGCAGGAGGCTTTTGCAGGATTGGGAAGGGCACGGATAGGAGGCAGTGGTTGAGAAGCTTGGGCTCAGGAATAAGGATTAATGTGTATGAGATGATTGCATATGGCACACGTAGGGAGGTCCCACACTGCTTTAAAATAAACAAATAAATAAAAATGCTTTGATCTTGAAATTCTGGTAGAAGAGGCATCCCCAGCTTTTATTCCCAGAGCCGCTATGGGTCCTCTTTTGGGATCTCAAACAAGATTTAACCTGTACTCCCCTCTAAATGTATCTAAAAGGAAAAAATACATAACCCACTGCAAGCCACAGTGAAAAATTAAACATTGTTTGTAAACAGCTCTGAGCTTCCTTGATCAAAACTACTGTTAAAAACCTGGTAACTTCTGCATACTATCAGCAGAGAAATAAAAACGGAGTGCACGGTATTTCTTTTTGATGAAACATTGAGAAGATTTGCTTTCTTCTGACGCCTGCCAAGCTGCAATAAGAACCATATTTTCTGCATGAAATTTAACACCCAGAAGAAACTGTAAAGGACCAGAGGGTCTCCTGTCCCTCTACACTTATTACTGCTGTAAGCTCCATGAGCACATGGAAAAAACACGCTCTGGGTTGCCTGGAGATGATGTAAATACAGATAAGCGCATTCATCTGTTTAAAAAATGAATAAAAAGAAAAGAAAACCTACAGATCTTATTAAATAAGTTATCAGAAAAATATGAAAGTACATCTTTGGAGTGCATCAGTCCAGGCACATCATTTTTTTTTTACATGTTTTATATGCTTTGGGTTTATTTGCCTTTTCCTTTAGCTGCACGGCATATTTCTGAGGAGTCAAGGAAAAAACCAACCTAATATTCTGACACAGAAAATTTATTTGGGTATTTCCCATTCTGATTCAACACGTATCAATGGCCTAAGCTACACAACATCAGCCCCTACAATATCATTCAAGAAACAGCACCAAAGGATGACAGGTGGTCAAAACCTGCTTTTTATCCTTCTTCTGCTTTCCATCATCCAACTCTTCCTACTCCAGCTCCCCCTAAGCCAGGCAAAGCGAGTGCAAATATTAACTCCAACATAGGAATTGTGCACGTTTCTCCACGAGCAGCTCCTCTTCCATCCCCGGATCCCTGAGAAAAACCAGCTGCTGCAGCCCAGAGCGGGGGAAATCCAAACAGATTACACTCAAGTGCTGCTTTATGGGAGATTTAGGAGAGACCACAATAATCCTAAATCTGATCCCCTGCATGACACATGCCACAATTCCCTACATCCAATGGTCCTGTGCACATCCCACTGCGGCTGTGAGCACACTGTTCCCCAAGTCAGCCCTGACTTAAAGGCTCCCAAGTGATGAAGAGCCTCCCACATCATTTGACCATTTGTTTTCCACAAATAGCTCCTTTCAAAGTGAGAAACTCGCCAAAGAAAATGAAGTTGGCTCCCCTTGATTCAAGCTGGAGATTTAAGGGTTTGTCCCCGCTGCAAACCGTGCCGAAATGGAGAATTCCAGGAGTAAAGCTGGGAAGCAGAAATGGGGCACCAGAAGGTCCACATGGGGAAAGAGCCTTGCCTGAAGTATCATCAAGTACAGAGAGCCTGTGCCAGGCACCCAAAATAAATGATGTGTCTTCACAGCAAACCAGTCTGATTCATTTCAGCTGACTTAAGTCAGGGTATTTAAAACAAACTCTGAACAAAAATACCTTTTTGTTTACAAAGCTTTGCTTTCCAAATTATTGTCTCTAAAAATGGCATTTCCCAGACAGCTCAGGCCCCTGGATGCTGAGGGATCCTTTGGGAATGCACCTGGGTGGCTTCAAGACTTTCAGAGACCCAACCCTCGGCACCCATCCTTCCACAGGGACCGTGCCCGTGGATCCCAAGGAAGATAACTGCACAGGGAATGTGTTTGTACCCAAAGAGCCAATTCCAGGATCAGTCCTCAGCCTTCATGCTGAGGTGCTTTAGTGGAAAACTACACAGCAAGATTAAATCTGCAGCAAAACGAGGATTAGTCCAGCCCAAGAATAGGTAAGGAAGGACAAAAGCTTTTTCTCATCCCAGAGAACACCCTGTGACCCCCTTTTCCCTGATCTCCCTGCCTGCCTTTATGAAGTTCAATCAAAAATTACATTTTGTTATAGCCCAGTCTTAAAAGTTTGGATGAAACCAGAAGAAATCTCCACGGGGCTGTAGCCTGTTAATGATACCGTGCTCTCCTCTGGCTCCCTGCCAGAGCGTGAACAGTGCCAACATTTGCAGACTTCCAACAGGAAATTAAATAACTGCCCTGTTGGAAATATAAACCCATTTACAGTGGTCAGGCTCGCATTTTCCAAAACAACGATACAGTTTGTGCACGTAAAGCTCGAGGAAAATTTGTCAGAAGATTCAGCCAAGCGAATATGAAACAAAGCCTTATGAAAAGGTGTTTTACACGGGTCTCCGAATTAGAGCTTTGTCAGGTGTATTTCCTGCCCTCAGGCTTCTGTAGGAACAATTCTAGGGGCCTTTAGTGAGTGCTGCACACACATCCCCCATGGCTGAAGATTAACAGAGGTCCTGCTTATTTCATACTTTTCTATATTATTTCATTTACTTCTCAAGAAGTGTTTGGGGCAGTTTATAAAGTGCTGCTGCAGGCTTGGGAGAGCCTGGGCTGTATTTTTAACCTGTATTGTGAATTTTGGTCAAATCTCTGCTCCAGGCTACCCTTCCTCCTCACATGCTCCATCACACAGAGTCATGGAATCCTGGAATGGTTTGGGTTGGAAGGGACCTTAGAGCTCATCCTGTTTCAACCCTGACACCTCCCACTGTCCCAGGCTGCTCCAAGCCCCGTCCAGCCTGGCCTTGGGCACTGCCAGGGATCCAGGGGCAGCCACAGCTGCTCTGGGCACCCTGTGCCAGGGCCTGCCCACCCTCACAGCCAAGAATTTATTCCCAATATCCAAGCCAAACCTCCTGTCTTTCGGTTTGAAGCCATTCCCCCTTGTCCTGTCACTAAATGTCCTTGTAAAAAGTTTCTCTCCGCCTTTCTTGAATATATATTGAAGGGAGAGGCAAACTCCTGTCCCTGTTTCAGTCACTGGAGTTTCACCACCACCATCGAGATCTACACTGGGAAAGTTGCAGAGAAAGGAGCCTCTTCCTTCCCAGGAGTTTGTACAGCCTGGACTGTGCCATAAACCTTGTCCAGGCCCCACAGGTACAACACACAATAAATAATATATTCTGTAAGTATTCCTGATTAGCAAATTTTACTTCTATCTTCATTTTTCTTCATCACTCAACTACTGCAGTGTTTTTCCTCTACCACCTCCCCTTCATCTCCCTGCTGTTGCCATTTAGAGTCAGAAACAGACACACAATCCAGGAGAAGAGGTAGGCAGAATATTCAGTAAAAATATTCAGTAACAGAAATATTCAGCAGGAACAGCAGCAGTAGAATTTCCACACTTAAGGGATTAGAAAACCATCCTTCACATTTTTGCCAATACTAAGATAGTGACAACTGTAGAGTTGTTCTCTAATATTATTTCTTTTCAAAGCGACACCCCGCACGAGTGCAAACCAGCTACACCTCACCTATTCATTAATGAAACCTTCCCTACATGCACTGTAAATAGTCTAAAGTTGCAGGTACAGAATTCCCCCTCCCCCCAATAGCACTACCTTGTATTTCTGCACAGTAGGGCCTTTCATGGAAGGATCTGAACTTGTATTACACAGGTGGGTAAACATTATTATCCAGCTTCAGTTGGATTGTTGCAAGTCCGTGGCAAACCCGCAGGAGAGTCATTCCCTGAAGGGCAGATTTCCCTGGAGCCAGCACTCAGCCCTCTGGAGAAAAGACAACTTGCAAAAGAAAAGAGTTTGTGGGATCAACCCACTAAGCAAGCTCCTCCCACTAATCAAAGTCATATGGAAAGAATTGCTTGAAAAAATCCCATTTCCTTAAGCAACTCTTCTAAAATGGATTGAAGAGTCACAAAAAGATAGATTATCTATATTTGTATTTTCAAGCCTCACCTCGAGTTTTACGTGTAGTTCCAGAAAACTGAGAACTGTACATGTATTTAATGCCAGTGAAGTAGAAAGACACCTCCACATCACTGCTTTTATTTATTGCTCCTTCCCTGCTCTTCCACCACTCAAACTGGGTTGAGGCCCTTGAAAAACGTGACCAGTGACACCACTCCCCTGGCATGCAGTGAATGATCTGCATCTTTCAGATCCCCATTTTGCAGAAGTCATCGGACTCGGGAGCAGGAAAAAAACCGAGGAAAAAGCAGCACATTTGCAAGTGGCAGGAAAAGCAGCAGCAGGGGGAGAGCCCTAAAAAGCCTCTGCGAGCTCTTGGATGCCCCAGGACACCACTAAGCACCAGTCAGGTCTCACTTTCAAGTCTCACTCCTGTAAATGAGAAACAACTCCAAGTCTCACTCACTTAGACCCTGCTCCAGGGAGGCGCTCGGGCGGGATCTAACGTTAAACACAAAACTGGGCCCGCTTAAATCAACTGCACTGTTTACAGTTCCAGCCTGTGGGTAAGTGCTCTGCTGGACTGGGGCCTTGAGCCGTGATTGTTATTTAACACTTTCTTTAAGTCATCCTGCCAGTTCCTGGTGCCTCAGCAAACTTCATCTCTTTCCCATCCGCTGCATCCCCTGGTGTTCCTTGAACAAACACAGATGTCCCCAGTTTGAGCGCTGAGGTTCTGCCACCAGGGCCATCTAGGAACCAGAAGATACTACACGAAGAGGGGAGTGGCTATTTTACACGTTTTCCTCAAGACAAGAATAAATCAGCACCACTCACTGGCAACAGAAGAAAAAAGGCAAACGCAGGCAGTGGGGCACAGGGAGCTGATAGGAAAGGGGAAATTGAGCCAGCCCCGAGGAGGAGGTAACAGCTTGAGGTGTTTTCCCTCCCCACAGCCACTGCCTCGGGAAGAAGATCAGCAGGAGGAGTTCTCACTTCTTGCTGTGGCTGATAAAACACCAGACCCTGCCACAGGATTTGCCTGCTGGGAACCACCAGAGACATCTGCAGCAACGCCCTTTTCCAGCTCTTCCAGCACCCGTTTGCCCAGAACAGCCTCCCACCAGCGTCTCCTTGCCCAGACTTTGTCACAGCCCCCAGCCCAGGGATCCCAAGGACATCCCAGCTGGATGAGGCATCACCACGGCACACGGAGAGAGAAGCACCAGCAGCTCTTTGGCCTCTTCCCCGTCTCTGCCACCACAAAGACACCAACAGACAGCAGTGGAATGATTTCAGTAATCAAAGGGAACAACTGCTTTTAAATCAAGCTGAAGAAACTGCTTAACCAGACCTCGGAATAGTCAGCAGGGGATCCCTTTGAAAAAACAAGACTCCCAAGGACCGTGAAGAAGAAAAACCACACTGGAGAGCAGAGATTAGAAAAGAGGAAAGAAACAGCATGAGGAGGAAGGAGTATCATGTGCTCTGCTAACTGCACCTCTTAATTAAAAGAACACAAGTGTGGCTCAGTGAAACGACGTTACTGCACAGCCCTGCTACAGCACACATTTATTAAAGGGATGTATTCCCCTTCTTCCAAATGCTGAAGGGTTTCCATTCATCTGGCTGCAGCATGTTACAGAACTGCACCACAGCAAGATAATCTCTAGAAAGCCTGAGCTGTAATTCATATATTGAAACATAAGTAAGATATTATTTGTTTGGAAGCTGTCAAGACACTTCTCTGTGTGCTGCAGCAGAAGTCAGAACGAGACATTATCCAGCCCCTACCCAAGGCTTCCATTGGACACTGGGAAAATCAAAGACCAGAAATCCTTTGGGGTGTTGACATTATTTTCTAAACTAAATCATCACCAGGGTAGTTCTCATTCACATAAAGCTAATTTTATTTGAGATATAAAGCTTCTAAATATAAACAAAGTTTCTGAAAGAAAAACAGGTCAATCATTGTAGCTGCCATGGCAAATAATATTGCAGATTTTTCATTTGTTAATACCAGTACAGGATCTGGGCATGTGAAAATCTGTAATCCTGCCCCACCCCCCAGTACCTTCTTCCCTGAAAAAAAAAAGTGGTACAGATGGATTTTTAATTTTTTTTTAATAACCTCAGCCAGTAAAAACCGGCAAATAAGAAGAAAGCATTGAAAAGTGCATTGCTATTGGTGTGCCTGTGTTGTATTAACCCAGACATGTCTGTGCTTGGAAACAAATTGATTGCATCTCTCGGTAAATCAGCCCCTCTGTGGATAATGCACCAATCTCTCCCCAGATTAAAGAAGAAGCATCTGCTTATAAACACAAACCAACTGAGGAGCTGGCACTGCTGCAGGACTTCATGGCTTGTGTTTCTCTGCTGTTCTTCACGTGCCTGTAAGGACTGAACTGCAGCACATCTCTAACACCACATCAGGAGTTCAGGTGAACTCTAACTGCCCCATGGGTACCGAAAAATACATTTAAACAGAATTTTTAAAAAATAAAATGCATGCAGAGTATGTGATGGAGCACTTATCATGGACTCTTTAACAATTCATTACCAGCATCGGGTGCAGGATGCATTTATTCTGATTTTACATGAGCGTAAGCAAGAACAGGTTTGGTCAAAATATCCTCCTGTGGCTTTAAAGATCCAATTAAGCAAAGCACATTCCCAAAATGAAAGGGGTGTTAATAGGAAACATCGAAGCAGTTGTTGGCTGACACAAGAATCCACTGAAATCAAAACAACCCCCCAGGACCTTGAATTGCCAATAGAAATGATCCATCAGAGCAGCTCAAAGGCGCAGTCCCAAGTGTGCTCTGTTCCTCGGAAGGAATGTGAGTGAAAAAGCAGCTGCACTGTGGGATGGTGCCTTCAAACCTCCCAGCGTTTCTCAATAAGCCTTTTACCAAAGACACAGCAAATCCCAAAGTTCACTGTGCGCCGTTTGGCCTCCAAAGCTCAAACAACTCGGTCCCACAGAGGGCAAGTTTGTCATTAAAACACAAAAAAACCTAAAAAATAACAAAATTTCCACCCTGGCAAGCAGGCACTGACAGCGAATTTCCAAATAGTTAGTGCTTGTGCTCTCCAGAGGTGACCCTCATGCATCTTCAGACATCCCAGTACCCAGACATGAGATGGAAACCCCCGAAATATCTTGGATTAAAACTGGCCCAGGGCAGAAGGTGTCGGGGCAGGCCAGAAAAGGGCTGCCAGACCCTCCCCTGCCAGGTGCACCCCTTTTCCAGCACATTTTCACCTGGGCTTATGTCCAAAATAAACCACTGAAGTCCCAAATCCCAAACATCAAAGATGAATGAGCACAAAGTATCCAAAAAGTTTCCTAGTTTGGCTCAAAGTAGGAAATTCTGCAGAACTCAAGAAAGGATCAAGCTCTGTGCAACAGGAAAGAGACACTTGGAGCTGCCTCCCCTTTCACTTCATCTGAACAAATGTTTGATAGATTCAGGCAAAACGGAAAAATCACGAAGATTATAAAATCCTTTCTCTACATACACTAAAATCACTCATTTCAGAACTGTATGCAGTGATGAGGAAAGTAATGAAAGCCAAAAAAGCCACGTAAGAGACTGAAACAGGAGTTGCTTCCCAGTCAAAATTTAAACCCAGAGCATTAAACATTTCCTTTTCTATCTTTATATTCCTCCAAAATGTGAAAAGTTCTTGCTCAGAGAACTATTGCTCTCCTTGAACTTAACATGAAATTATTAAATATGGGTTTCAAGAACAAATATTGCCTCAAGTTGCAACAGCTTTCACCAAGTACTGCAAATGTTTTCCTGACACACAAATGGAGTTAAAATTTGGAAATTATTTCAAGTCCCACGTTCAGTCTGAGAAATATTCCTCACAGAAACAGTGTCTTTCCGTTAGGATTTAACTGAATTCTGTATTATTTATTAGCAGACAAATGGGATCTAGTGCACATTTTTGGAGGAAAAATTGGGATATTACGGTTAAGGTTGGTAGAGAGCATGAGAACATGTATGGAACAAAAAGTGCAACCATTTGCATTTGGCTGCTCATTTGAACCCCGTGAATATTTTTGGATAATATTTTGTTTGGAGAAATCCAATCCCCTCCCTGAGCAGCTTTTTTTCCTGGATGCAAAGCCCTGGCTTTGTCCTGCCCTGGGCCAGCCATGGAAGAGCAGACCCCGTGTGCCCCCAGAGCCAGCGCTGGAAGTGACACTCGTCTTTCATCCCCGCAAGCTGAGCCAGCCCCACATCACACACAGATCAAAACCATCCCTTCTCCCATGGCATTTGGTGCAGGAAGCAAAGGGAACTGATCCTGCTTGAAGACAAAATCCCAAGTATTCAAGTTTCACACTTTCCTCAGCAGGTATTTCCCAGCTCTGGGGAAAGGGGCAGCGACACAACCCCCGGACAAAACCCCACAGGGCAAAAACCATCTCAGAGGTACCAGTGTCTGTTTGGGCACCAGAGATGTCGGGAAGCACCCAGGAGTTGTAGCAGTGTAATGGAGCAAAACAAAACATTTCTCACATTTCTTTAAGCACAACGTGTACTTTTGAGTCCAACAAAGTCCATGAGAGAAGCTGCACTTTCCTGTTTTTCAGGATAAAGTATTCTAGGACACTCTGCACTGGTTCCTTGCTGGATGAAAAGTGTCTGGAAACAAAGCAGCAAAAGCATTTTCTAGGGAATAAAAATTGGATTTGATTCTAAAAATAAGGAAAATACATCAAAGTAAACTTTCAGCGTACTTTCTTTGTGTACTAGTAACAAGTACCATCATTAGCAGGGCTGAGTTCATCCTTTGGGGTTCTTTTAAGGCCATAATATCCCACACCAGGGGTGGGCACATCGTGACTTTCACGTGGAAAGCCTGTCTTCCTTTACACAGGAAATATTTCAGCTGGCTGAAAGCAACTGCCCACTAAAGTTACTAAAAGATTAATTACATGCATCCTCCAAAGGATTCTGGCACAAAATCTGTCAGGCTCTGCTGCTCAGATTGACTGTCTTAATCAGCACTGCTGAATGACTGAGCCATAGCCAGGACCTTTAGGATCTTGTAGAATCTTTAAGACAGCAAAGCAAGTGGAGATCAAAAACTGTTTCCCTGCTGCACCTCAGTCATGTTCAGTGTAATCCCCAACATCTCTGGTGTCGGTAATTCCCAGCAAGAGCAGAGCAACAAACAGCAGGTTAGTATCAAGCCTTGATATCTGATGAAATGAAAGCTAAATTAGCACAATAATCCTTCTAGAACATAAGTGTCTTCTCAAGGAGCCTGACACCAGCTTATATAGGCAAGGGCAGGAAAAAGCCCATAAAATTCACTTCAGTGGGATAATGCCACAAAAGCTAAAGAAAGTTGAGCCTCCTATCACCACACATCCATCCCTTGCAACATTTCAAATGATTTTACAGTTCTTCTGACAGATCTGTACATAGACACCTCTCAGCAAATTACATGGAATATATACACACTTAATCCCTCCTTGCACTGCCGAGACAGAATTCTTCCCCTCAGGCCTTGTCAGTTATTACAATTAGTCCAGGTGAAGTTACCCTTGATAATCTCAGGAGATAATAACTGGCAGCAGGAATAGGATAACAGAACATCCGACAATTACAGGGTTTGGGTAGGGGATTTCTGTAGAGCTGACAACAAAATAAACAACACCTGATGTACAAACCTGTGCAGAAGCCTGAACTCTGATTTTCCCAAAGCAGAGGCAGTGCCAGCATTGCTGTCCCTGCTGTGACCCCGCTGGATGGGCTGTGATGCCTGAGGCCACAGCTTCACTCATTTACTGACAGAGAACAACCCCAGTTAAGACTTTGGTGCTGCCTTCTGTCAAAACTTTCTGAAAAAGGGGATTGCTCTTAGAGCTACTCGTGGATTTTTAAAGTTGGATGTACCAGAGGTACTCCACAATACATATAACAGAGACCAAAAAATTCAGCCAGTGCTTAAGAGCTCCAAGCCCAGAGTCTTCAGAAAGGCCTCGGATGAGAGAGCTGAACAGAACTGAGTCTTCTCTCTTAGATGAGAGAACTGAACACGCCCCACAGGTGACAACAGAGCAACCTTAAATATTCAGATTCCCAAAATCCTTGTAAAGGTGTCCCGTGTACAGGAGTCACTTCAACCACGACACACTGTTACCCAACCAAAGGCCTCGTGGCAAGGAAAAGCTGTCCGTTTGCAGGTGGTTTCTCCTTCTTCACTGAAGAAATTCCCTGAAAATTCACTTTCAACACTGAGCCCACCTTTTTCTCCTTCCCCCAGTACCAGCTCTCAATTTCTGAAGTTTTCAAGACAGATCAGAGAACTTCTCCAGAACCATTAGGACCTACAGAAATGCTGAAAGCAGAGCTACGAGTGTGATCGGTGCCAAATGTGGCTCCCCAGTGAAACCAGTTCAGGAAGGAAGGAATGGACCAGTTCACTTAATGCCCAACCTAATCTCTCTCACCCTGAACAGCTCAACCAACAAAATACTGATACTGACATTCCCTGGAGGTTTGCAGCCTGAAATGAGAGGGGTTGGTCACACAGCTCCATATCAGGACTGTATTTGCTATGGGAAAAGTAGGAGACCACAGATTTCAAGAGAAAATTGTCTGCACGTAAAATACTCTTCAAGTGTGTAAACATTTTGCTGCTGCTCAGGGTTCGCTACACAGAGTCAGAAATACTCATTAGGATTTAAAAAAAGATCAATCACAAACAGAGAATGCAAGAACATAAATCACATCCTACAAACAGGCTCTCAAAAGGAAAAGGGCAAATCGGATATCATCTCTCCCTATATAACACAAGAAAATCAGGACAGTATTTTCTTTTAATCCCTGATGAAATACAATTTTGCTAATGACGAAGATTCCCCTATAGTGAGAGGATGCCTCTACAGCTTCTTCCCTTGCCTGGGCCTCTTTTTGGAGAACTTCTGTAGCAGAGGGGACTGAAAGAAGCAAGAACCCATTAAGGGTTTTTACCAGGGTGTCCCAAGGCCTTCCTAAAGCTCTCTGCTGTAGTAAGAATGCAGTTTACACACAGGTAAAATGCTACTGTTCTTAATATGCTGAAAACCACATTTTTGTCAACACAGAGCAACAAACCCTGCACAGAGAAGATAATGACAACATCCAGCTTATGGGAGTGACCCAAAACTTGGGAGAAAAGGGTCTGGAGCTCTGATGGTGCTCCACTGCTGCATCTACTAGAATGCATTCTGTTATCCCCCACCAGGTTTCAATTATTCATCTCTTAATCAACCTCAGATTGACTTATTTAAAAGGATGCAATTTTAACAATAAATCTCATGGACAGTGTTAATTAAAAGCTAAATCTTGCCCTGAGCTGGACGCCCAAGGTCTATGAGAATGTTCGCAGCCCATTTATTTACTCCAGCATTGTGTCAGTTATTGAATTACAGTAAATTAAAAACACAGTGACAGAGCAATAGCTGAAATAAGCGAGGCTTGTTGCATCTCACTTACAAAGGTTGCCAGACTTGGGCTCTGTCAGGCTGCCAAGAAAAGTGAATGTAAAAGTCAGGGGCCCTCAGTTCAGAAACATCCTCTGGTGAGCATGAAGTGTTGCAGCCTCAGAGATGCCAGCAGGCAGAAGCAGAGGTCCACCACGAGCTATTCCTTGGCCTCCTGAAAGCATTTAATGATATAAATCCATCTTCCTGACAATCAGCTGGGAATTAAATGACCTCTTGTCACTGTAGGTGAAACACACTGAAAGCAGAGCTCAACATGGTGCTCTCCCCACTCAGCACGTTATGGAGAAAAGGAGATGTCTCCATCATGCTACAGATTTTCATTAAATTCAAAGACAGATAATGTGTTTTATTAACAAAAAACAAAACATATGGAATGAATAATTAACATATAACAAAAAAAAAAGTAAAATGAAAACGCACAGAATGCTTGTTACTTATACAGCACATCAAGTACTTCAGAGTAAACAAAACAATTATAAAGACACTTCCTTTCATTTGAAGCCAAGTTAATTTTGGAGAAGAGATGTTCACCCATGATAACTGACCCCTTACAGGAAAAACTGGGAGAGGCAAGAGCTGTTGTAAATACAGTGCAGACTGCACAGGGCTCATTAACTCTATAAAGGTGTCACAGGTGAGATATTCTCTGTACAACGAGGATGATCCATCCCCCTTCATGAAGGGAAAGGTTGACAGAGGTTTTGCAAAGAGGACCTCACTTGATCAAAACCAGATCTAATCTTAGTTCTAACTTTGGTTTTATTTTTTTATCACCTGACCAAGCTTCTGTCTTCTCCTAGAGACCTCTGTGTGTTCACAATCACACTTACCTTTGAGGACAGAGTGACTGCAACTGAATAAAGACAGAGAACAAACCTCCTCTCCGAGTCAAATGTTCCACATGAGTGGATGTCAACACGGTAAGAGCTAAAGGCCCTCAAGAATTTGAAATGAAGGCCACCTAGACCCCAATCCCTCCTTCTCCATCAGGTGTTCTCACTCTGCAGGAGTAGCCAGGGTGTTCTGTATGGACCAGCCACACCGCGGACACCCTCAGGCAGCTCATTACATTCACACCCTCCATCCTCTAAAGCTCGGCTTAGCATCTTCAGGGGGGACTGGGCCAGCAGAGCAGCTTTGCAGAGGAATGTTCACACTGTGACTGTGGAAATGCACATCCTTCCAGAGCCAGTCTCAAGTTCCCAGGGCAGGAAGAGCATCCCCTGCTCCATTCCCAGTCTCTGGAGGGAATGTGTGAGGAGGTTACAAAGCCGCCGAGCGTTTTTCCCTCGCTTATCTCTGATCTCTCCATTCCCATGGCCTGCTGCTGTGCCCCGGCTCGCAGCTCCACCGTTCCGGCTCCTTCCTGGATCTGCCTGGAGCAGATGTTCAGGGCTCTGCTGCAGACAGACAGAGCATCTGGGAACGGGACAGGGGGACACACCAGGGACAGCCCTGGGAGGGAAGGAGCACAAGGTCACAGGAAGCCCTCGTGCCGTATCACTTTCAGCACATGACCTGAGCAGCTTGAAAAAAAGCTTTTAATAAAATGCAGGCTTCCCCCCGGAGCCTGCACGAACTTTTCTCAAGAACTCCTCCAGTTATGAAACTTTCCCAGTGCATACTGGGATGGCAAAGTCCTAACTTACAGCTAGCCCCAAATATCTGTGAGTGACTGAAAGCACATCTCTGTCCAGCCCAGAGCATCAGCAGGGCTTAGAGAGACCATGGAATATCTGCACAAAGTTACCAGCACTTCTGCTCCAGCTCCTGGGGAAGAGTGGCTTGCCTGTACACACAGGGATTTGCCTTATTTATTATTTTTTTTAGCTTTCCCTGACACAAAGAGCAGACAGATTTTCCTTGCTTTCAACATTCCCAAAGCACAACAAATAGGCCCAGGATTCCTGTCTCCAATGTGACATCATAGAATCAGAGCTGGAAGGGACCCAAAAGGATCTTCCAGTCCAACTGCTGGCCCTGCACAGACACCCCAGCAATCCCACCCTGTGCCTGAGAGCGGTGTCCAAACACCACTGGAGCTCTGGCAGCCTCAGGGCTGTGCCCATTCCCTGGGGAGCCTGTGTGGTGCCTAAATACCTTCTGGGGGAAGAACCTTTTTCCTGATATCCAACCTAAACCTCCCCTGACTCAGCCTCAGCCACTGCCCAGAGCCCTGTCACTGGTCACAAGAGCAAAGAGATCAGAAAATCTCAGCAGGGCCCGGGTGGGTTAAGCCAGGCCTGGACCAGCACCACGGAATTGGCACATTCCAGCCAGCAGGGACACAGCACCCAGCCCCCTCCAACACCAGTGACACAGGACGTGTCCTGCAAGACCATTTTTGCTGTCCTTTACCCCCTCTGATCAACCAGACTCCACACAGCTCTCCAAAGGCATTTGTTAGAACAGGATACCAAGCACAAAAACTCCAAGGAACTCGGTGAAGCAACAAAGCATCCTTGACCTGAGCTTTCTTCTGCTCCTGCCTCGGGAACCCCACGTCATGACTTGCTGAGAAACACCAGAGAAAGCCCAGCTCTGTCCACGGCACTGCTGGAGCACAGCCCTGGCCCCACAGCCCATTTATCCCTGCCAGCCCCTCCTCCATGGCAGTGCCCTGGCTTTCTGCTCCTGTTGGTGACCGCTCCGCGCTATTTTTTCGGGAATCCTACCTAACAATCATCCTCCGAACCCGCGTCCATCCCGGCAACGTGAACCACGGGACTCTTTCCACAAGCCACCAGGAGCTTCCTTTCATACACTGCCCTGCAGATTTACTTGGAAACAGTGGCACTCCACTGTCTCCACTTCAGGAGGAGATCCTGGAAAGCAATCGTCCTCACCCCGGGATGCTGGCATGGAAGCAGGCTGAGGAGCCTGGGTTATTGCTTTCCTCACTAAAGGGTTTCTTTCTCAAGCTACTCCTTTTTCCCCAAGCTGCCTGACTTGGCAGAGCACCATTTTCAATATCACATTGCATTCGATTCCAAATACAGGCAAGTTCTTTTATTTTACCCTGTATTCCCTGGGGAACCTCAAAGAATTTTACTATTAAATAATAGTAATATTTAGAGCTTTATTATTACATCACACACTAGTGATACATATTTAAGCTGAAATTACTCAATTTTTCCACCTTGGCAAACTTCACAGACCTCCCTGTCCATCCTGTCGTTTCAGCCCAATTAAATGACATTAAACATGTCCAAGCCTCTCACATGCCACACTCCTGGCAAGGACAGCAATGACTCTGCTTGTAAACAGACACAAAAAAAATCTGTAACTTCCTCTGCAGCACCTGACCAAATGAAACTTTACACCAAATGTAGAATTTCAGGAATTTTAAAGCACTTCATCATAAAGGATGTAAAACTGCAACCACCACTCCCACAGAAGCATCCTTCAGTATTTTGTTATTATTTCCAAAGAATTGCAGACAACTGCTCTCATTTATTCATTTCACTGTTGTTCCGTTTATAAACGTGCAGATTCATTGACTTTCAATATCTCCTTGATTTCGATGAAAAAGAAACCAGGATGGCAAAAGCCCTACGAAATCACTTTATTATTCAACTGTTTGCAACTGCCCCAGCCCCAAACAAATCCAGAATTTCTTTGAGCTCAGCTTTAGGGAATTGATTTCAAGACACAGAGCGGGGTTTGTTAATTTTTAAAAGCAGAAACCTGGATCAAAGACAGCACCTTAACAGCAAAATAACTTGATTTGATACTCATTGAAGCGTTTCAGTGCGGAGGAGTCTGTCAGGACGCAGGCTGGGTTATCACGGTCACACCTCCACCTCCGCACGGCCGGGTGTGAGACTCTCCAGCTGGGCCAGGGCTGATTCCTTCGGCTCCGGGAGCAATTTCCCCTGGGAAGCAGCAGCACCCATCACCTGGCTACCCACGGCAAGGTGAGGACATCCCACCGAGACACCAGAAAACACCTCAGTCAAGCACATTCCTAAAAACTGTGTGAGATACAACATCTCACTCCACGACTGTGTGAACATGGAATTTGCAATTGAGGATGACTGAGGGGTTTTTTTTTTTCAGGGCGTGGGGAAGGAAAGGTTTACACTTTTTCTTTTGTCTGAGTTAACTTTCTACATGTTTCTGGCTTGCAGCAGCTGCACTTAGTTAGAGACTTTTTAAAAGAGTTTTCAACTCTGAGGTGCTCTTTTGAGTCCCAGCAGACCGCTGGATTTCTACATCTGTTTCCAAAGAGCGGGATCCAGTGTCACACCTCAGGGAAACTCTTTCTTCCCCTCTCTTTGCCTACTTAAATCCATACACAAGCTTTAAAATACTCCCCTGCCCAACTCCCATTTGCAACCCTTTAAATCCCTGCGAGGACATAATTAACACAGCAGTTTCAGCAGAAGTTAATTACAGAAACAAAGAAACTATGTCCCGAAGATAATTTGCTGCTACTTCAAGCCACTTTTGTCAAGAAATACAAGGCTACAACCTCAAACAGTGACATCTACCCTCATCCTCTTAGAGGCTTAAGGCAACAAAAGCATTTTGTTTGTTTTTAAACTCATTCCTGGATAGTGGCTGAAGCAGCAGCCTGTGACCCAGGGATGAAACAATTAACCACAGGGACTAATCAAGAGCTGTGGAACTTTATCTCACAACCTTCAAGGAAATCAGCAGCACCCCTACAATCTAAAACGCAATCTAGAGATCTGTGGGTTTACTACATGCTTTTAAAATGCTTTTCTATTATTCACGCTTCTGTCATTGTGAGTCCTCACAAGGTTACATGATCTGGAAGAACAATAATCAAGCTGAACTGGGAATATCCAGAGCCACATACTGCAAAAAACCATCCAAGCTGGAGAGTTGCTGTTCCTTAAATTGACATTAACTTTGTGCTTTCATTTGGAACACTTGGGCCAGCCCAAGTGGGAAGAGCACAAGTTAAAGGCAGTGAATATACAGAGATTTTGGGGTTGTTTTGCTCCCTACAAGGAAAGGTCATGGACAAACAGGCAGCACCAGGAGACAGTGGTCCACATTCTCTTTCTGAAAATGTCAGGGTTAAAGGGTAGGGACTGAAGATTCTGTATGGGTTGGGTTACTGATGGAGCAAAATCTGTTTACCCAACCATTAGAGCTACCTTAAAGAAATCTGTAAAACTTTTAAGAACAGGCTTTTTCTTTGTTTGGTTTTTTAATTAGCGTTGGATGTTCAGGTTCCCTTGTTCTTCCACAAAACCTAGTTCGGGGAAAAACACAGTATGTGGTTGAACATGTGATAGATGTCTATCTATATAAACTACATAAATCTCTTGATCTGCCTATGAACTAACACTGTCAGCATTTGCCAAAGATATTATTTAAAATACAGGAAATACTTCACTGTGGAAAGTAACTGTGCATAATCACAGATCACAGTCCAGGCTGGAAGGGAACTGCAAGGATCACCTGGTCCAGCCTTTTGTGGGAAAGGGAGCCTGGCTGAGATTATCCAGTCTCATCTCGGAAACCTCCAGCCACGGGGATTCCACCACATCCCTGGCGTGGTAAATCCAGTGAATTATTGTGCTCAGTATTAAAAAATGCCTTCTTATGTTGAGCTGAAACCCCTCTTGGTGTAACTTGTACTACATGACCTGTACTGTAATGACTACATTAATATATTCACCTAAAGGTGAATTCATACTCTGATAGATAATTCCCAGCAGAATCCACAGCAAATAAGAAATGGCCAGTGTTAGACCCAATGTGATTAACTGCTTTATGTTAATGGGGTTTTATTTTTCCCTTCCAGGCTCTTTGAAACACGCAAAAAATTCGTATGGCCCTAAAACTTTGAAATTATCTGAAAAACAAGGGGAAAATGGCTCTTTTTTCCCCTTCTAAAAATTTGTTAAGCACACACAGCATTCCCTGGAGACACTAGAAATCAACTTTTGAAAATTTTCCCATTGAGATGTCATGAAGAATTCCGACCCCAAGCTAGATCTCATCCAGCCATTGAATCTGCACCACGAGACTCCTGCGAGCCGCACTGGGACACCGGGAAGTCATTCCAACACATCCACTCCCTCACACCCAGTCCCGGGAGTGGGATCCTTAGGGACACGCTGGAACACCGGCAGAAATCCAGGCACAGGGATGTGACAACAGAGTTATATCTGTTAAGTACAAGCAATTTTTTTAAGGCGGTTATCCCACAGTATTTACAATTTGGGTTCAATTTTGGCTTTTTCATCAACTTTTTTCTCTTCAGCATTCACTTTTTTCACTTCTTTAACTATTAAATACAGGCATATGATCAACAGGACTTCTCAGAGCTGGGTTGTGACTGAAGTACCCACCACAAAACCCTTTGGAGGAGCCGGAGCTCACGTATATCCAACTCTCAGTGAAATTCTCATGCAGGCGTCCAAAAACACTGCTCACTTTTTACTGACTTGGCCTGAAGGAATCAGTCCTTGCCCAATTCCAGCTATCCCGATTCCAAGGTCCCTTTATGCCTGGGCTACGCTATATTTTACACGTAAATCACTCGCAAAAAGGCTGCAACCAGAACCCTGATAAAGCAGAAGGATCGCGGGATAAACACCAGACGCTAAAAACAAAACGGAGACGCTTTCTTTTTGGTGAAAATAAATAAACAGATAAATAAATAAACACTTTTTTAGGAATACAAGGCGGGTGAAACGGCAAACCATGCCCTCAGAGCCGGATCTAAGGGACAAATCCCCAGTGCGCTAGCACACCTCGGGCACCATCAATCACGGACCGCAAAGCGGGACCGCCTGGGAATGGTTACGCTGGGAATGGTTACCGGCCCCAACACTTGGAAAGAGCTTTTTTACGAAGCAATTAAACACAGACCGAGTATAAACCCCGGAGCTGGTTAACGGGAGGCGGCGCTGGAGCCGTCGGGCTCCCCTCGGTGCCGGCCCCGCTCCCCTCATCCCACCCCGGGACCGCCGCGCCCCCCTTACCTTGCGTGGCGTCCCCGGGCTCGGCGCGGCTGCCCGCGCGCAGCAGCAGGAGCAGCGGGAACAGCAGCGGGAGGCTCCCGTCCGCGCCGCCCGGCTGCTGCATTCCTGAGCCGGCGCTGCTCCCGCATCCACCGCGGGGCCGCCGCTCCTCCGTCCCGCGCTGTGCCGGCGGGCGGGGAAGGCGGCGCGGCGGGGAGGGAGCGGGGCCGCCGCCTCCCTCAGCCCTGCCCGCTGTCACCGCCCGCCCGCGCTGCCCGGCCCCGCAGCGCCCCCGCGCGGCCCCCCCACAGCAGCCGCCGCCGCCATTTTGTCCCCGCGCGGGGCCGGCAGCGCCGCGGAGCCCTGAGGGCAGCGGTGCGGGGATATCCTTTCTCCTTTCTCCTTTCTCCTTTCTCCTTTCTCCTTTCTCCTTTCTCCTTTCTCCTTTCTCCTTTCTCCTTTCTCCTTTCTTCTTCCCCAGGGGTAGCCCCTCATACGGTCCCTCCGGGATTGTCGCACTTACGGAGGGAACGCTTTCCACAGATTCGCCTCCGGGGTTATCGAGTCCAACCTGTGAGCAGACACAGAATCACAGAATCGAGTTGGAAGGGAGCACAGCGGGTTGTTTGGTCCAGCTTCCCTTCTCCGACATCCCGCAGCATGTGGCATGCGGTTGTGTCCAGAGGGTTCTGGAATATCTGAGATTCCACACCCTCTCTGGACAGTCTGTTCCAGTGCACGGTAACCTGCACTGGGAGGGTTTCCATCCCCTCCCAGGGGTCTGCCCTTACGCAGTGACCGCCATCTGTGGGATTATTGCACTTGGAGAGGAGCACTTTTCACAGAATCACAAAATTGTTGAGGCTGGAAAAGACCTCCAAGACCACCAAGTCCAACCTGTGATTGATCCCACCTTGTCAACCAGCCCAGAACCCAAACATGCTTTTCCCTTTCTCCGGTGATCGGAAACTCAGATTTTGGGCAGGAGGGTTGGAGTTCCCTCCTGCCAATGGTGGATAACATTTTTGCTGGAGTTGGAGGACACTGTCAAAGCTGGTTGAAGCTCCTAGGAGTGATAACTACTTTCCATCCAGGAGAATGATCGCGTTCCTGGGATGCTTAGATTAGGTTTAGGATTTCAAAAGTCAGCAACCGTTTAATAAAAAGCTCATAAGCAGAGTGGAAACAAGGACAAGATTAAAGGAATTTCCTCCTCACTTCCTGCTAGATCAGATCCCTTAGGCTTTTCTTCTGCCATATGAATCTTGTATTTCTTGTCAGACACTAATAGAGTTTCAAGAGGAGGAAGAAACCCAGATAAACATCTGGCAGCGTGTTAGGGAAGCAGATTGAGGTCTGGAGCCACCTTCTCCTCACACATACAAACATGCACATATTCCTCCTCTCACCAGCCAGGACAAGGACAAGAGATTATCCACTTCCTCGGGAAAACTGACCAATAACCAAACATGGATGAAATGGACAAGGCGAACCAAGCTTGATGTGTTTTAGGCTCTGCTGTGACACATGGAAGGGACTGTCAGCTCCTGGGACCTGGGTGCCTGAGTGTCTGCCAGTTTAGGTCCTTGAAGCACCACCCCTAATCCAGGTGAACGAGGCAGGCCCAGCTCCAGCCAAGATCGTCAGGCAAGGTCTGAGATCAGGCTGAGAATCAACAACAGCTCAGGGGCCATTCCTCGGGAGCCATCCCAGCAACAGGCACTGGGACACAGCGCAGTGGTTGCCGGCAGGTCCATAGGGATGGGACGCGTCTGAGGTCAAGCAGGGAAGTCGGTTCACAGCAGGGTCCATAGCCAGACACAGGGATCCTGCAGTGACAGACTCCCAGGGGGCCAGGGCTGAGCTTAAGGAGAGCCCCAGGCAAGGTGGGGTGGGGTTGCAGTCATTGAGAGCGATGAGTGCCCGCAGGGGCCTGACATTCCTCCTGGAGACAGGGAGTACCGGGAATACCAGCGGGAAGGTCAGGCCGTGCAGCTGGGATTGCTGCAGCACCAGCCCAGGCTTGCCTGCCCTGACCCTCTGAGGTGACACTTCAGGTTACTTCTGACTGATCTAACAGCGAGCTGCCCGCGAGAAAACACCTCTTGTGTTTCCTTGTGTTCACCCAGGCAAGTCCATTCAGTGAACCCTCTGATGAGAGAGAATGGAGCGATGTTCCCCCAGCTCAGCCAGCTGGGTCCGGCTCCCCACAGCTGCCCGAGTGCTGGATCCAGCGAAGGTGAGTGGGACCCTTCTCCACTGAACCACTGCTTTTGGCAGCAACTGCTGCTACACCTCTTCAGCTGTAACACAAAAGTGTTCCCTTCATCTCTCTGTTGTGTAATGAAGTAAGATGTCCATGGGATCCAGATTCCTCTGAGCTGGGCACAGGGATAACCCACTAAAGATACAAAAAAATTCCGTGGCAGATGCAGAAACTAAATGCAGATTCTCCAAGTTCTCGTTTAGCTTCGAAGTTTTAGCTCCGTGCAGCTTGAGAGGATAAATCATTTATAATTAAAAAACAAACCACTTATTTTTAGCTGCAAATCTACCAAAGTGCATGCAATTAGCAGATATAAATCACTTCCTGGCTCGCAGACTGCTCAGCACAGCACATAAATGAAAGTTAAAACATACGTTTAGGGAATACGTGGTACATCTGCTCTCAATCTGCAGCATTTGGAAATCAATACAAATATTCTCCCTGCTTTAACATGCTGCAGTCTGTCATCCCACAAAGGGCTAAAAATATATTAAACAAAGGAACTGGAGTGGACACAGCCCTAAAGACCCAAAAATGGATAGCACGGAGTATCCACAGCGATCTGGTGACAAAAAGAATTTGAGGTAGGGATAAGCTCTGGCTTGGGAGGACAATTGGAGTTTCTCCTCCGTGGTCTCGGGATGCTTGGGAGATGAAGTGCACACATAAAGCTTCAGAAGCTGACTCTGGGGAGAAGAATCAACCATTTGATACATGTCCACATATTTTAAAACAACGACAGGCTTGTAGTCAATATCTTTGTGGAATTAGTTCCCGCAGGGAAAATGTATTATCCGCAAAACTTTCTTATTCTTTTTTTTTTCTTTTTTTAATGAAAAGATAGCAAAGAAGCTGTCTGGGAATGATTTGTAAGTACAATAAACCTCACAAGAGGATGATAAGCAACGTATTGTAAGAGAATCGTGTCAGAAGTACAGCAAAATAAAAGAGAAACATTACACATTTGTAGTTACTGACAATGTGTGTTCTTAAGTATCATGTCACATTAGAAAAGAATCCTTGTTTTCCTTTCCAGCTTTCACTAATATTCCTATTAATCTATACCAGATTTTTTGATTCCACCCTTTGAGGCCATATCAATCATCCTTTGCCCACTTGAAATTCAACTGGAATTACACCAGCATGTTCAGGCTCCCAGAGTCTAAGCTGGAAGTGAGGTTAGAACTTCCCTGGATTCCTAGAATTTGTGCATCCATGGAAAGACCCAGTGTAAATCTGATTTCACCGTGGATTTCTAAATTATAAGATGGAAAACAATTACTGTTACATGAAAGATGAAAGATTTAGACATAACTTACATTGAGTTATTTAGGAAAGGAATTCTGTCTAACTCAGGTGAAAACCTTGTCCACTTGATGCCAACTTTATTTTCTGGTGAAGTTTCAGGAGCAAGTGCAGCACAAACAATGTGTTTCCTTAAAAGGGATGGGGGATATGAGAATCGATAGTTTTATCCTGAACGCAGCAGGGCAGGCCAGTGAGGAGGAGCCGATTTGTGCCAGTCTGTGCAACAGCTCTGTCTCCTCAGGTGGAATTTTTCCTTTGCTTTAAGAGGAAAGCAAAGGCTCAGCAGCCACAGGGAACGTGGCAGGGAGCACTGTGGGGGTCAAGGGACAAGGGGGAATGACACAGGGAGCATCAGGAGGTACAGGTCAGCCTTGTTCAGATAATTTCCTCCAGTCTTTGGTCTGGGAGCACTTTGAAAATTGGCAGAAAACTACGGAAAAGATGAAAGGAAAAGCCTTGAAATAGACCACAATTCTTTCATGTGTGTATTACTCTGGAATTTTATATATATGAATAAATATCCATATATTTATATCTCAGGAGGACTCTGTTCTTTACTCCCCTGAATGACAGACCTCTGTAACACGTGATGACAATGGGACACAAACACCAGCAACTACTTAATAACACATGCAAATATTGGCACGCTTATTACACATTAATTTTGTTGTTGTTGTGACTTTATTTTTTGAACTGGCACCCCAGCCTTTCATTCCATTTGACGCCCATGGTGCTGGGCACTTTGGAAGTGTTCATTTAAGGAACAGACAGTGGGAGAAGTGTGTAACAGCGACACTTCCAAGCACTCACCCAGGCTGGGCATTCACTCTTCAGCTGTTGAGCTTTGTACTTATCCTTAGGGAGGAAAGTTACAATTATTTTATGTCTTTCTCACTAGCTCCAGAAGGGAGTCTGGAAAAGAAGGGCATGGATTCAGGGCTCAGTTTGGGCATGACCAAGTCATCCTTTTGCAAAACATCTCAGTTAATTTCGGGTGAAACTGCTCCGTGACTTCCACGTTCCTCACGCAGAGTTTGTTTGCTTCTTCCAAAAGGAATCAACCAACCCAATCCTCAAAAAATCTGATTCCGAGAGAAGGTTATTAAAGGCAATAGTTTGGAAAACTGAACCAATATTACACCCAGCTCTCATAAGCCATCACTTCCCACCACTTGCAGGGAGCCCCAGCCCTTCCTGCCAGCAAGGACCACGGCATCTTCAGGATGAACAAGGAGATTTCATCACCTTCCTAAACGTTCTCGTCTTTGTGGCCAGGCACATGAGGCAGTAAAATACTTCAGTCATTAGAGAAAGGAAAGCGTCACGATTTTTGCAGGAGAAAAAGAGATTCCAGGCCTGGTGGTTTGACAGGTTAATAAGAAGGTCCCAAGTCAGCCTTTATAGTTTATTTACTTGCAAGTCTACGTGGGGATTTGGCATCTTAAACAGGTTTTCATTCCAATGACATTTCAATTCACCTTTGAGACTTCCAATTAAGACGAACACTGGGGATCCACAGGTGGAATTTGCATGGAAGTTAGCGGGGGGTTGACAAAGCCCCGAGAGCAGGGTTTAGGTATCGGGTTTATAGACTTGTATTGTCCTATCTAACATCCCGTATTTTCCACTCATTTTGCATGTAAAACTTTTATTGCCATCAGCATGAGTTTAGCACACCACTAACCCAGAGATGTGCTGAGGTACCCCCATTCACTTAGAACAATTTGGCTGCACTAAATCTTCCTGGTCAATGTTTGCTTTAGTTCCCCCATAAACCTCGTCTGCTGGGTTTATATATTTTGGCTCCTTTTATTTTGACTCCGGTGGCTGAATTTGCAGTGGGTTTAAGTGACTGCAATCCCAGCAGAGCTGCAGCACGGTGGGGATTTCTCCTTGTGTAAATACAGGGCCTCGTCTGGCAGGATGCTGAGGGCACCGGCTTGGTGGGGTTTCAGTGAGATCCCAGAGAGCTCAGCACCTCCAGGGAGAAATTCCAGCCCCTGCAGTGGCCAAACCTCCCAAGAGTGTCTGTGGTCCCTCTCTGTGGCCCTTTGTCCCAGTCACAGCACCCAACGCATCTGCTTATCTCCTTGTGAATCACAAACACTGAAATGTTTCTTTTCCTGTGTTGTGAAAGCACACTTCTATCTGCAACAAAGAAGTATGTCAATTATGAGGATGATGAAGATGTTTTCTCCCTCTAAAGCTCTGTGAAATTTAGCTTTCTCTCTCATAGGTGTGAGGGTTTTAAACAAAGTAGTATTTCAATAATGGCTTCAGTGGGATTTTTTAATTCTTTTCCTCTATTTAGAGTTGATTTTTTTAAAAGAATCCACTTCAATTCCAGTGAAAATGTCTCTGATCTGATAAAGGAGATGAAGTCACTGCACAGGCTTACTATTTTATTTCCATAAAGTTTGAAAGTTTTGTTCCCTGCAGTGTTTTGGAGCCCAGGAGTATTCATCTGTTTTGTAAAAGCAAAGTTCTACGGAATAACATTTGGTCACTGTTGTCTGAATTTCATTATTCTGTTCTCCAGACTAGCAGAGGGGAAAAGTGCAAGTTAGCTGGGTCACAGTCTGAAATGTGAGAGCAGTCAACTTTTTCTGAAGTTTATGGGAATGAAAGGAAATTTAATACTGTTCAAAAGAAAGATTTAAAGTTGCATCATGTGAAAACAATCGGAGAAGTTTAATCCCGAGGTCTTGGGTTATTTGCTAACTTACATGACCATTTGTCAGCCTGCAAAAGATGAAGTTGGCTTTGCCTCTGTTAACAGTTGGCCTCTGTTTTGGAGTGGTTTTGCAGTGCCAAAGGAACAAACAGGAGTTGTAGTGGGTTTACAGACCACTACTCGTTCTATTCTTCTCCAGCCTTTCAGCTGCTGACATCCTGCTCGGCTCCTCGGGCTGCCGGCGCGGCTCTCCCAGCGCTCTGGGAACACGTGCTGACAAGCCTTTCATGGGAGAGGGGCTGCAGGGCCTGACAGCTTCTCAGACTTCTCAAAAGCTGAATACATATCCATAATTTAACCTTTACCTCTCAGCCTGCTCCAGGCCTCATACATTTCATTGTATGTGGAATAAAAGCCATGGGACCCTGGGATGTAACTGAATACTTAATGTTTTGTAATGTTTCCAGTGTATCGTTTATGCTAAAAGATGTTGATTGAAACATTCTTTACATTTAGATCAGTTTCTGTGGAGCAAATTGAAGTGAAAATCTACAGAGCTTTGAATGCATTAAAATTAGAGAATTTTTTCCAGAGTGTTCCAGCACAAATTCCGTCAAAGAACTCTTAGCAAAGGCTCTTGCTGTTAAGAAAATTCTCAGGAAATGGAGCCTGAGCCTCCCTGTGTCATCTCCTTCTCCTGCCATGGATACATCCTCCCTGGATTTGGCATCAGCACCTTCTGTGTTTGGCCACCCCTCTACAGAGATTTAAAATAACGGGGATCATTATTAAAGGGAAAAAATGTGTCAAAACAAAGACAACTTGGTTTTGAAGGACATTTTAAATATTGTTTTGAGGGAGTTGAGTCCCACAGGAGTAACTTTTAGGAAGATCTTTGGGGTGTGCATGGGGTTGTGACCCTGTAGCTGCTGTGCAACTGGACAAGCTGAGGTTTAACCCATTTAACTCAGGATGGAGACTCTTTCCATGTGTTCCTCAGTGCAATTAATTTGTAAGTTGCCTTTACCAGCTCTGAAAATAGGGATTTGTGTGGTTTCTTTTTCACCTGATCATTCAGTGACTCCTCAGATATCCATGCTGGAGCTTGTGAAGTCTCGTGTTCTCACACAGAACTGCAGAAAAGAAATGAAACCTATACAGGAAAAATAGTGTAGGGAGAAGATGGTAATGTGGAAAACTCTGAAGGAGGCTACAAAGGAGGAGAAGCTGGAAAAAAAGAAGGGAAAAAGGAGAGGAGAAGAAACTCGGGAATGTAAGATGAAAAATCCAGTGTGCAAGCACTGAGCTACAAACCCTTACGCACAATTGTGAGGAATTAGTGCACAGTGACAGGAATCTGTTGCACTTCCCTGGATCTAAAACCCAATTCCTGTGAAACCCCCAGTGGTATTTGCTGTTTCCATCAGCCCAGATGCCACAGCAGAAGAATTCAGTGGGAGCTGAGGTGTGTTCTGTACCTTCTTCTGCACACAATAAACTTCACAGACGTACACGGAGACATTCAGTTACTTGGTGGCTTTTCAAGCCCTATATCTAAAACTGAAAAATGCAGCTCAGCTGCTTTTTAGAAGACATCTACAACAGTCACTTCAAAGCAGAACATACAAGAGCTGCTTAAAAATTGCCTTTGATTCCCCCTGCTAGAGAGCTCACAAGCGCAGCCAGGAAGCTGAAACCACAAATGTCTAATTTCACTTTTGCTGCTGTTTAATTTGAACTGATCTATCCCATTCTCTTCTTTTTTTTTTTTTTTGAGAAAGCAGCAGAATAAAATGTCTTGCATTGCTCATTCTGCCATAAATGTGAATGCTTGAAATGCTGCCAGGAGCTGCCCTGTCCCACCTGCTGCTGGGAATGAGACACTAATGAACAGCCCTGGACATGTTGCACATTTTTGCTTAGCAATATATTTAAAAATAAACAGCTTCAATTTACATTCAATTTCTCTACTTTCCGTACAACCCAAATATTCAACTTTCACACCAGCAACGGTTTAATCAGGAGGACACTGAAAGCTGAAAACCAGTGGGGGAAGCTCTGACCTCTAAACAGGGGGGAGCTCAGGTACTCCTGAAAAAGGCACTGAACTGGGCCAAATGCATTTTAGCATTCCAATAAAGTCCCATTTAGCTATTTAAATAACATCCACATCCTAATTAACTTCTTCAGCCTAAGCTGCACGGAACTGATGCTTTCATTTTGCTTTGGAAAAGGCCGTGCTTCACCCTGAAAGCTGTAAACACCTGGAACTAGGCAGGACCATCATTTAAATTCATATATATGCATTTTTTCCTCTGTCATCCAAGCGGTCAAACTCTCAAACAGCTGGAACTTCTTGCGAAGGGAGAAACACCTCTAAGCTGCTGCTGACCCAAATTAAACCCCAGCATTGTTTAAACATCTCATTATTTCCTTTGCTAGGAGCTGAGCAGCTGATTAATGCCCTCATGAAGCATCTTCTTTGAGGCTGGCTGTAATTACAGAGTATCGGAACACTTTTCTCTTTGGGCTGCGCTGGCACAGGATGGATTTGTAGTGTCTGTCTCTGGTTTTTAACCCCGAGAGGCTCTTTGCAGACAGGTGACCCCAGAGGAGAAGGCAGAGCCCCCTGTGCTGCTGCCCCTGCCCGGTGCTCAGCCTTGGTGCTGCCAGGAACCACCACCCCACTCATCCCTGCTGGAGCTGGTCATTCCTGAGGGTCTCCCAGCCCCACCGTGGGAGGTTAGTGGCATTGTGAAGGGACGCACATGACTGGGAATTTCGTGCCAGAAACAACACAAACGCTCTGCTTGTGAACTTCCTAAACTCCTCCGCTTCCCCCCAGCTCCCCCAGCTCCCCCCATCTCCCAGGAGCGGTGGATAAACACGGAGTCAGATGATTCCAGGCTTTGCACGCTCATTTGCTCTGACATGGGCCTTGCTTGGCCTTTTATTCCTTCCAAAACTCACCTTTTTTCTCCCCTTCCTTTGTGCTCTGGATGTGAGGAGGGACTGGAAATAGCAGAGGAGGGACTCTGGGGATTCCCTAACATCAGGAGCTCTGCACCGCGGCGGGAGCTGCGGCACATCCGAGTCACTCTGGGGCACCCAAACGGGCACCTCGAGGGAGCAGGGCATGGAAGGTCCTGCCAGGTGGCTTTTCACATGGGGCAGGGAGCTGAATTGATCTGAATTGATGCAAAGTCTTTCTAAGCCTCGTTGTGATATCAAATATAGCCATGAAGTGCAGCCAAACTCCTCCAGTGTTCAGCTCATCCCTGCTGGTTCCAGAAAGTTTGAAATTATGGCAAATTAAATGTGCCACAGGCAGGATTTTTCACCAGCCTTTGCCTTGCTGTAGTAAAAGGGACCTTAAATCTCATCCAGTTCCTGTCATGGGCAGGGACACCTCCCACTGTCCCAGGCTGCTCCAAGCCCCGGCCAGCCTGGCCTTGGGCACTGCCAGGGATCCAGGGGCAGCCACAGCTGCTCTGGGCACCCTGTGCCAGGGCCTGCCCACCCTCCCAGGGAACAATTCCTTCCCAATATCCCATCCAGCCCTGCCCTCTGGCAGTGGGAAGCCATTCCCTGGGTCCTGTCCCTCCATCCCTTGTCCCCAGTCCCTCTGCAGCTCTCCTGGAGCCCCTTTAGGTCCTGCAAGGGGCTCTGAGCTCTCCCTGGAGCCTTCTCCTCTCCAGGTGAGCACCCCCAGCTCTCTCAGAGCAGAGGGGCTGCAGCCCTGGGAGCATCTGATCCCCATCATGTCTCAGATCCATCCCAACAGCTGCGGCCTTGGCTCCTCTCACACGCTGTCACACGAGGAGCCTGGATGCGTTTCAGACCTGGACTGTTGCTCCTCGCTAGGATTCCTCATCCTAATTAAAACTTAATTTGTTCCCTGCAATCAAGCTGTACGTGTGGAGCTGAGTGTTCAGCCCAGAGGAGAGTGGGAGTTCATAGCACTGAGATGCAGGTGGGGTGCTGGGAGCAGCAGGGTCGGCACTGACCTGGAAATTCCCCATTTCCCAGAATGGGGAATAGGGCTGCTATCCCTGTTGATTCTGGCTCATAATCACAACCTGTGGAAACAAAGGCAGTAAAACCAAATCCCTCTTTGTACTGGAGTTTTATCCCTTCCACTGTCCATATATTCCACCCCACTGCTCCCACCTCTGCCCCAGCACCACATCCTGATCCTGTCCCATTCTTACCGTGCTTCCCTGACTTGCTCATTCACCTGCAGCCTTTGGCCCAAGCCTGGCCCTGCTTTTTTCTGGTCCCAGTTCAGCATTTCTGGGATCTTCCCAGAGTCCCCCACAGCTGGGGAATGTGAGGGAATACCAAGGGGAGGGATGAGACAAGCTCTTCTGACGGTGGTGAAAAAGCACAGAGACACAGGAACGTGCTGACGGTCCCAACGTCCCTGCTCAGTGTCTGAAATCTGAGGGAACAAATGAGATTGGATTTGATTTGATTTAGTAATTGTTTTAGTTCATCTGCTGCCACTTTCTCCACCTGAGCCAGGGCACAGCTCTCAGTGCTGTGATGGGGACATGCCAAATAACACATTTTTTTTCAGTGGTACCTGGAAATTTCGCCCAAAACTCTGAGGATCTGGGGATTAGACTTTGGAATTACATCATGAGGAATTATCCTGCCAATAACAGCACTGTGCAGTGTTTTCCTGAACTGTTTTAGGTAGCCTCAAACCTGTGGTTTGTGCCAATATTTCTGTATGGGAGCCCATCCTTAGGGACCAGCCTGTGCACTCACCAAGGCTTCAGAGCTGCAGGAATTGTGACTGAATCCCGGGATTATTGATGAAATCACAAGAGCGAGGTGTGGCGAAACCCTGCCTCAGCTGCAGGTGGCCAAGAAAGAGACTCTTTACCAATGCTGCCATCTAGAGAGAGACAGTCCATCTCCAGGGTGAAAAATCCTGCAGAAAAACAGGATTTCAGAGCTTTTGTGCCTCAAGCACGGGGGTTCAACCATCCCCCATGTGCTGGGGGACACTGGTTCCTGCCAGCTCGACTCCTGGCCATGGCACCGCTGCTCGACCAGCCAGGCTGGGACAAGGAATTCCTGAGCATAGGTTGGGGCTGGGCTGAGCTCTGCTCTGGGCTGGGCTGTGGCTGCTCTTCCCAGGAAGCTCTTGGGATGTGTTTCCATCTCTGTGCAGCACAAACTGCGCCCAGAAATGAGATCCTGCCTCACGTAAAGGTTTCAGCGCTACGACTGCTGAGACATCTGGATCTCATCGGGCTCCTCTGGGACAGGAGTCCTGAGCTTTGGCCTGGAGAGAGGCAGAGAAAGAGCAGGAATCATTTTTCATGCAAATCTCCATCTGCAGAGGGGCAGAGTCTCTGCAAACCCCTCAGTGGCCATGGCTTTGGCAAAGGCAGCCCATCAAGTGCTGCACGGACTGGCCGTGCTCCCCTGTTCCTGCGCTGTCCCTGACCTGGAAGGGATCCACCAGGATCCAACCCAGGGGAAAAAGTGGATTTCCTGAGAAAATCAGGACTAACTGAACCTTGGGAGTCTCCTGTACCCGGAGCTGCGCCAGCTATCCTGAACCACAGCCGCTTTCCCTCTGTGTGCTGTGTGGTCAGGGACGTGCTGGCGCTGGGGCAGCTGCCAAGATCTCTGACCCAGCGGGCAAATCCACCCAGGCTTCCCCAGCAGGGATCTCTGGCCAGCAGCCACAGAGTCACACAATCACTAAGGCTGGAAAAGCCCTCCCAGACCACTGAGTCCAACTGTTCCCCAACACTGCAAATCCCACCGCTAAACCATGTCCCCAAGTGCCACATCCACGTGGCTTTTAAAACCCTCTGGGGATGGAACTCACAACTGCCCTGGGCAGCTGTGCCAGGGCTGGGAAGCCCTTTTGGGGAAGAAATTTTCCTTAATATCCGATCTTGGCACGGTCTGAGCTCTTGTCCAGTTGCTGATATCAGAGAGGAGCCCAATCCCCACCTGGTTCCAGTCCTGTCAGGGAGTTGTGGAGAGCATTTCCCTGTGGCACAAAGCCCCAAATCCCGTGAGCCAGACAGGCAAGGGCTGCACAGGCACCAATTGTCACAAGGAACAAGTAACAGGGGCATCAGTTGGGGCTCCACTCTGCTGCTCTTGTAGATGTGGTGGGAGGGAGCAGCTGGAGGAACTGAGCTGGGAGAAATCCATGAGAGCTCAGGAAGCTTTGCCTCTCCTTCTGAAGGTGCTGAAAGAAGTCGGGAGCCCCAGGAGAGGAGAGCTGTGCGTCACCACAGAGCTGTTAGCGCCACTCAGCACCAGGATGGGCAGAGAGCAGCTTTTAGCACAGTTTGACTGAAAAGCACTCACAGTTCCATTAGGAGGAACCCAGGACTGACCTGCTTTAACAAGAGGCCAACCATAAACTCCGGGGTCACTTGTTCACACAATGCTTGAAAGGCAAATTAGAGCAGCCAAGTTGTTTTTCCCCCCACTAATCCCAGCTTCCTGGTTCAGTGCTCTGCAGCCAGCCGTGAGGGAAACCTCTGGAAGCATCCTGCCAGGGGAAGCACTGGGCAGGCACAGGACCATGGCATGGAAAACAGCTTTCCCAGCCTCAGGCACAGGCTCTTCCCAGGTCCTATCTCAGCTTTTAGACTTATTTGCATCTCATTTTTGAAGTTTTTTATCCACCCCGCAGCAGAGCAGCTCCCCCACAACTGTCAGTGCAGACAGAGCAGCAGAGACACCTCACCTGTGCACAGGTGAGACAAAAAAGCTTTGGTCAGCACATCCAGTCTCCCTTGGAAGTGGTGCTGGCAGGAGAAGGGTGGGATGTTGCACATTCCTGGGTAACAGAGCTATTCCCTCAGGCTTGCCCGGGGACCCAGCCTGAGTTTCAGCCCTGGGCAGAAGGTGAGATGGGACACAGGGACTGCAGGATTTGAGTGAGAAAGGCAAACCAAGAGGGGACAGGGCCTAAACTCATCCCACTAATGTGAGTACTTCCAGGAAAAGGGCAGGAGGGTGCAGCTAACTTCAAACAAAGCTACAGCTGTCTCCAAAGTGACCCTCTCTGTGCCCTTGGATAAGATATTGCACATTAATGCCTGCAAATCTGATTATTCCAAGGCTCTTACTGTCTGCATTCAACCAACCAAGCTCATCCAAACCGGGATAAAGTATTTGTGCTTCTTTCCCAGGAAAGTTTCCAAGACAGAAAAAGAGCCTGTGAATTATTGAAGAATTTAGTGTCTCTGTCATTCCTAGAGCCTTTTGTTTAAGGAAAAGCCAGTACCCCACGTGCTGCCCCCAAGGCTGTCTGAGGAGCACCACACCCAACCCGCCGGCAGTGCGCTGGGGACAAAGAGAAGCAGCCAAGGGGACGAGGGGTGCTGAGGGCTGGGGTTTATTGGCTATCCTTAGCAGCAAACCAGTGTTCTTAAATACAGGGATAAAATTAATATTCCTCTTTTAGTGACAATTTGACAAGGAAAGGGGCTGGGCTGGCTGCCTGCCCCGTGCAAGCTCCAGCACAGGGCGGCTCTATGTGATGACGGTGGGCCCGGAGCGGCCGGTTCTTTCGTGGAGCTGGGAAAGTTTCAGTGCAATGGAAATGAGAGGTGCCAGCATCACCTGCAGGGAGGAAAGAGAGGGCTCAGAACAGCAGAGCAGCACATGCAGCCTTGCCCACGCCACACCCGGCCTTTCCTCGGCATCCGGGGCAGCCAAAGCTCAGCTCTCCTGACCAAAGGACGGCTTCGGGCTCACAGCCTGAGCTCTGGGACCAGTGACAGCGATGCAGAGCTCAGAGAAAATCCCAAGCTCCAGTGGTGCTGCTGCCACCCTCCCTGTGCTGTATCCCAACCTCCACTGCATGTCAGCACGGGACAGGTAAATCCTAAGTTCAGTTTGTTCCTCTCAGAATAGGGGATGTTCAGGCTTTTTGTCAATAATGGCACAGTAAGTTGTGCACAAAGAGCTCACATTTGCTGGGGAATATAGAGTGAGAAAATATCCTGAGTTGGAAGGATCCTAAGGATCATTGATCCAACTGCTGGCCCTGCACAGACACCCCAACAATGTCCAAATGCTCCTGGAGCTCTGGCAGCCTCGAGGCTGTGCCCATTCCCTGGGGAGCCTGGGCAGTGCCCAACCACCTTCTGGGTGAAAACCTCTTTCCTGGTATCCAGGCTAAACCTAAATATGAGAGGAAGATTCTGTTCCTCCCGTGCCTACAAGAGTTTAGCAGCATTTGTAAATGATGCTGTAGAGCACGTACTGAGCTCAGCACAGAGCAGGGCAGTGTCACCTCAGCAACAGCTGCATCCTGTGATCCCATTTATTTGTCTCAAACCAGCCACAGGTATAACACAGGCACAAAAACTCCTGTGCTGTGGCAGAGGCAGCTGTGAGGGATTCCCAGTGACACTTGCTCCACACTGAGCTTTTTTTAATAACCCTATTTATACTACGATGAAAGATACCAAAGCTCTGCCTGCCCAACTTCCTGGCACCTCCACACAGCTCCAAGCAAAGCAGGGCTAAGAAAGGGCTCAGCTCTGGGAGCCAGCAGTGGCAGGAGCGAGCTGTAGCACCCACCTGTGGGTCTTGGTTGATCTTCTGAGCATCCTTCTCATAGCTGTCGATGTAGAGCCGCACGGTGGCCCCGGCGCTGCCGGTGCCGCTCAGCCGGAAGATGATGCGGGAGCCGTCGGAGAAGATGAGCCGCAAGCCCTGCTCGGGACACGGGAGGGAAGGGCCTCTCAGCTCTGTGCTCGTGGGTAGCCAAGGTGTTTTCCATGATTCCCAGTGTGGCTGTGCCCGACCCGCACCATCCCTGCTCTTCAGGGAGGCACAGAAAGCTCCTGTGTTACCCTCTCTGCACTCTCAGAGGGATTCATGTCCATCCTAACCCACTCTGGAGGACTTGCTGGAGCTCCTGAAACCAGAGCCAGGAGCTGCCTGCCAGGCACAGCATTCCCAGCACCCTGCCCTTCATGGAAACAGGACGTGAAGAAAACGCTCCCCGTTCAGCCCAGGCGAGGCTGTGCCCACCTGGTTCCTGGAGATGCTGCCGTCCACGGGGTCGCTGTACTCGAAGTTGTCGGCTTTCTCCACCGTGTACACTTTGTCCCCGCTCGACAGCTGCTTCCCCACGAAGGAGCGGTCGAACATCACCGTCTCCAAATCCTTCATCATTTTGTTGGCAGCATCTGCGTCCACCTCCTCGTAGTCGTACCTGCAGGCAGCACCACACACAGGGATTGGGGAGGGGGGGATGCAATGAGTTGTGATGGTTTGGGATGTCCTTTTCGAGCTCTGTGGGTGTTCTCTGCTCCCACACTGGAGTGGGGACAGGCAGAAAAGGCACATAAAAGCACCAGAACACATTGCCCAGAGAAGCTGTGGCTGTCCCATCCCTGCAAGTGTCCAAGGCCAGGTTAGATGGGGCTTGGAGCAACCTGGGATAGTGGGAGGTGTCCCTGCAGGGGTGGCACTGGATGGGCTTTAAGGTCCCTCCCAACCCAACCCAACCCAACCCAACCCAACCCAACCCAATGTGGGATTCTGTGAAAAGAGGAAGAGCTGTATGCAGCACTACAGCTCCATCCACACAGATCCCTGGGACACAGCACAGCATATCACAGGCATTTGGTGCCAGGAGATGAAAGCACAAAGTGCTGTCTCACACTGAGCGTCACAGACCGAGGGCCAGGGCCAAGCTCCAACTGACTGCCAAGAATTTCCTGTAGTTCAGATCCTTCATGGTTGCTGTGAACACCCTCAGTGCATCCCCACAGCAAACTGCAGCTGTGACTGCACCAGGAAAATATTCAGTGCCAGCTCTGATGTCCCTGCCTGGGTAAGAGAGGCAGCAGAGAGTGGCTGGAGCCCACGCCAGGATCCCAGGCTCCGAATTCCTGCTGCCAGCAGGATTTGTGCCGCTGTGTTTGCCGGCTGACCCGCCTACCCCTGCACTCAGCGTGTTCTGCACACATACCTCGTGTGCTAAAAGGCTGCCTTTTCATCCTAGACTTTGGCATTTTTCCCCAGGTTTCCATGCCCCAGATGTGTGCTGGCTTTGTGATGAGTGGGGGGGGGAAGAAAAAAACAAAGGAAAAGGCAAGTTCTTTCATTTGGCAATTTGAGACGGAGTTTTCATGTAGACCTTCCAAGCAAAAGATTTCTGCCTAATGCTTTCACAGTGTTCCCACCTCTGCTTGTGTGCAGGCTGGTTCTCAGTCCTTCCCTTGCCATCTTCCATATCTACTGTGGGTTAAATTTGAGTATTTGGGGACTGGACAGGAACTCAGCCAGGTAAATAACAGCCATGAGGCTGGGCATCCATTCCATGAGACACTGCCGTCACTGAAGATGTCACAAATTAACTTGTGATGTGGGGTCTCAAGAATACTGATCCCACAGCAAAAAAGACTCTTGGAAGAAAAAAATCTCCATTAAAAGAAAAAAAAAAGATACCTTGCATGTATAAAATGTCCAGACTTTGGTACCAGATTTATGTCTGGAATAATAATCCAAAGCTGGACACCACGAAGGGTTACGGTGAATCCCCATTTCAGGGCACCCAGAAATGCTGCAAACTGCTCGGGGAGTTTTAAACTACTACAGGACAAACAGGGATGGAATGGCACAGGAACAGCCCCACGGTGACAGGGGTGGAATGGCACAGAAACAGCCCCACAGTGACAGGGATGGGATGGCACAGGAACAGCCCCACGGTGACAGGGATGGGATGGCACAGGAACAGCTCCACGGTGACAGGGATGGGATGGCACAGGAACAGCCCCACGGTGACAGGGATGGGATGGCACAGGAACAGCCCCACGGTGACACAGCGGTGCCATCAGGGCTCTGCTCTGACGCAGGACAGGGAATGGGAGGTGTCAGGAGCCCTTTGCCCACCTGGTGAAGAAGTTCCTGCCATACTTCTGCCAGTGATCCTTCATGATGTCCTCCACGCTCTGCTTGCGGGTGGCCAGGATGGAGAGCCAGGCCAGCACTGCCCACAGCCCGTCCTTCTCTCGGATGTGGTCAGAGCCTGTGGGGAGCCACAGCACAGACACAATTCCTGCTCCTCTCACCCCACAGTCCCCACCTTGTCTCCTCTTCTCCATGCCCCTGGCAGCTGCACAGCTCACAAATGGGAAGCATTTCCAGAGCTCCATCCCTGCTGCATCGTTAAAACGGGGTGGGATATCATCTGCTCCAGCTCCAGCCCAAACAAAACACTCGGCATCTCTTAACACACACACCCTCATTGTTCACACATCCTTAACTCTGTTCCCAAGGAGGGAATGGGGAATGCACAGTAAAAAGGGCATCAAATAAAAAGCTGAAAGGTGAATGCAAAGGAGCAGCTCAGGAAGGAGAACATCAACTCCTCAGCAGCTGTCGTGTCCTGTCTGCCAAGGAGCACCCTGGGATCATCTCCTGGCCCAGCACCAAGGGGAATGTCAGCCCTCCTAGGGAACCAAACCCCAACAGCTCCAAAATCACCCCAGAATGGGGAGAGGAGCAGCAGGGCAGGGAGCACCAGCCAGGGGGCTGGCAAACAGCAGGGCAAGGAGAGGCTCCATCCTCCTGCAGAGACCACAAGAGCCTCCAGCCTGTTCTCACTGGGGGCTGGTAAAGCCCCTCTCTCAGCTACAGGAGGATTCACAGAATCCCAGAATGGGTCAAGTTGGAAGTGGGGCATCTGGTCCAACCTCCCTGCTCCGGCAGGGCCATCCCAGAGTACATGGCACAGGATTGCATCCAGGATTTTGGCTGTCTCCAGTGAGGGAGACTCCACACATCTCTGGGCGATCTATCCCACACAGTAAGGAAGTTCTTCCTCATGTTCAGCTGGAATTTCCTGGGCTCAGTTTGTCCCCGTTGCTTCTCATTGTGGATTCCCCCAAAGCTGGCACTGCAAGGAGAGTGGGAAGCAGCCAGAGCCAGCCCAGCCTTGCCCTGGAAGCACAGGGGGATCACACAGCGCTGACTGACCCCTTGGGAAACCCGAGAGGTGCTGGACCTTCCGCAGCCCCCAAATTAAATGGGATCAGATGGCCCAGAACACACCCAGCCCACACTCGGTGCCTCTGGCGCGCCAGTTCGACCCTGTGCCCCACAGATGCAAAGTGTTCTCCTTCCCACTCTGGAAAACCTCCAAACAGGTATTAAAGAAATCCCAGGAGCACTCCAGAGCTGCCATGTCACCCTCTGAAGGAGTGCCAGAGTGGGAATCCTCTGGGAAAGGCCTGGGGGCAGGGCAGGCGTGACGTGGTGCTTTGCACAAATCCCACTATTGTGGATGTGGCCATAAATTATCCCCACGGTCCCTCACGGCGGAGAGAGCTGGGCAGAGGTGATGGAGAGGAATGCTATATAAACACCAGTCCCATGTGATGTATCAACTTCTTGCTGGAATAAAATACCCAAGGAAGCAAGCAGGAATTCTGTCATGTCGCATTACTCTAATTGCTGCTGGACTCCAGCCCCACCGCCTCACAGTTTGTTTCAATTTTTACTGGGTCTTTTGGCTGCTCCTTCACCTCTCTCCCCTTCAACACTCCCATTCTGTCCAGCTCCAAACAACTCCTCATTAACTTCCTATCAACCAACCCTCCTCATCCCTTCTCATTCCTTTCTCCTTCCTAAGTGCATTTGCCAGATGGACAAACCCCTCTGCATTGTGGGAGGAACCCAGCACCCCTGGGCCCTTTCCCAATTTGTTCCCCCAAACTGCTTCAGCTCCCACTGCTTGGATGTGCTGCTGCCTGGCCAAAATCCCAAACCTCTCTCTCTGCCCCTGCTGCCACTGGAATCACTTTGGTTTGGGAGGCAGTCCCTTACCTGCTGGGGCATGCAGAGAAACTGAGCTTGTTGCTCAAACAAAGGTGGAAACAGTTTTGAGGAGCTGCTCGTTTGAGATCATCTCCCATCAGCAGCTCCAGGAATTTGGTTTTATCTCCTGAAGCACCAGTGCCCTCCCATTAGCCAAGGTCCAGGATGTAAATTCAGCACATGCTGAAATCACTCAGCGCAAAACTCCAGAATCTTTCTTTACTCACCATTTACTTCAAGATTCCTTCCCAGAGATCCCAGGTTTCCTGAAATTCCCCTTTCCTTCCAACCCACGGCCAGATCCCAGTCCCACGTATCAGAGTAATATCTGATTGCAAAAGTATTGCCCCTGGGGACTGCCCAGCCCCACAGCAACCTGCTCTCCCCCAGAGCTGTGATCCCATTTCCTCAGCCACAGGAAAGCTGGGGTAATCCTTTCCTGTCAAGCTGTGCCCCCCAGCTCCACAAAGAACTTCAGTCCAGGCATTTGGGGATTGAAAGCACCCACACACAGGCTAAAAGGTTTTTCTGGGGTGGTGGAATGAAAACACACAAGGTTTGAGTGAGAAATTCCCTCCGGACCTTGTGCCTTGCATATCCCACCAGAGATCCTTAGAGAACTGGAAAAACATCTCAGGGAGAATTCAGACCAGATAAAACTCAGCCTTTGTGCAGGAATCAGGTGCTGATTCGGGGCCCTGCCTGCAGGGAAGGTCCCATTTCCACAGGCAGGACATAAAACCACGTGGGAGATGCCAGGGAGAGCTCAGGAGCTGCCGAGGCCTCCCAGGAATACTGAGTGTCCTGAGCACCCCACTCCGACCTGGAGCAAATCCTGCTCCTGTCAACTTCCCTGCACACCCCCAGTGAATTCCTTGTGATGTTCACTTTGCTTCTCAGGAACCCAATAACTCACTCAGACTGTTCAAAGGCAAGTGTTAATTTAAACTTTGTAAATCATACCTTGTTTTCAGAACAGGAAAATGAGGGCCCTATTAAGCTCAGAGATTTAATAGTGACCTGAAACCTTCCCTAATAAAACTCCATGCTCCAAACCGTATTTCTTTCCAGAAATGAAAACACTGAGAAGGTTTTCCTGGCCACCAAGAGTTGAAAAATACATTTAGCATTGCACTTAATCCCCACAGACTCAGTGACCGGGCTACTAAAGAGGCCCCCAAATTTCCTGCCTATCTCCACGTGCCTTCCTGGAGAACTGGAGGAGAAGGAGCTCCTGCCTCACAAAACCTTTAAATTGCATTCATTTCCACACTGATTCCTCCAAGCCTTTTTTTATATTTTAATATTTTACAAGTATTAACAACTGCAGATGAAAGATAAATCCCAAGTTAATGAATAAGGAATCACCATCATGAGTGGTATTGGGAATGCTGACTTACCAGTCCCAAAGCTTTCCTCTCCACACAGAGACAGTTTGTTTGCATCCATCAAGTTTCCAAAGAACTTCCAGCCCGTTGGAGTCTCATACAAGGCAATCTTTGTAGCCTGGGCCACTCTACAAAGGTAAGAAGGCCAAGTCACATCGCTGAATTCTTGGTGCTCCCGTGGGAAATGGGATCAGCATCTCACTGAAGGCAGGGAATGCCACTGCTTTGGTACCATTTCATCCCAGTGTGACCTTTGGCAAATGAGTGGGATGTGCATTTAAAGAACAAATACAAGCACTCAGTTCTTCAAAGCAATTTTAAGTTGCAGATCTCAAAGCATTTCACCAAGAAAGTGTCACTATCAAATTTGAGGGAAAAAAGGGTGGGGAGAGTCATTTGTTTGGGCTTATCCGTAAGGAAGAGCCCAGAGCTCAGCCCAGCTGTGCCATGTCCCCAGGCAGGGTTTAATCCATTAAACCTCCCTGCTGCTCTGGCACTGCCTCGCTCCTCACCGGGCCGAGCACGCGGAACAGATCCCTGTGGAATCCCAGGAAAGGGGCATCCCCTGCCCTGGGCAGGGCTCCCTGCCCTGTGCCCCTGCCCACAGGTGGTGCTACCTGTCGAGGGCCCCGCTGGTGGGCATGCTCCGGGCGAAGCCGCGCACCCCGGTCTGCTGGAAGTACGGGATGCTCAAGATGTTGGCGGCGATGACGGCGACGGAGTCGGAGGGGTTGACGAAGAAGCCGTGCTTGCCCAGAATCATGTTGCGATCCTGGGGGACACAGCACGGGCACAGCTCAGCTCCCTGCTCAGCCCAGGGCAGGAGCTGGTCCCTAGGCTGGCCCAGCCCATAAACCCAACAATTCCCAGAGATTTTCTGCAATAAACACAGAGCTCTGAAGAAGTTACTCAGCAGCATCTGGATACTGTTTCACCTTCTCGCTGATTTTTCACAGCTTTAAAGTTATTTAAATACAGTTTGGGTTTATCGACACAGTAGCCAGCTATTGCTGTGGTGGCAAACTGCAGCGAGTGCTTCACTTCACTCGTGTTTACAGGGGAGAGAGGGAGAGAAAAGGTGCACCTCAGCCCCCCAGAGCTGGTTAGAGGGAAAGAAGGGGAATTCTGAGCAGCTCCTTTACCCCATCTCCATCAAAGGCAGCTCCAAAGTCGTACTCTCCCGTCTTCATGGTCTGCACCAGGTCGGCGGCGTAGGTTAGGTTGGGGTCGGGGTGGTGGCCCCCGAAGTCCTCCAGGGGGGTGCAGTTCACAGCTGAATTCGCTGGGGCTCCCAGCTCCTCACACAGGATCTTCTTCACGTAAGGGCCCACAACTGTCTCGGCAGAGCAGAGAGGGAGGAGTTGGCTCAGCCACGGCATCACCCACCTTGGGCTGCTCAGTTTAGGTCACTTTAGGTGCTTTATGGTTTAGGAGCTCACATCAAAATCCACCCCATCCCTGCAAGTGTCCCAGGCCAGGTTGGATGGGGCTTGGGGCAACCTGGGATAGTGGGAGGTGTCCCTGCCCATGGCAGGGGTTGCACTGGATGGGCTTTAAGGTCCCTTCCAACCCAAACCATCCCAGGATCCCAGGAAATGTTTCACAGAATCCTAGAATGGTTTGGGTTGGAAGGGACCTTAAAGATCAGCTCATTCCAACCCACAAAACACAACGTTTGACAAAAGAAAATAACATAAGACATAAAAAGTTTGCTCCCAAAAAGAAAAATCCAGTACGCTACAAGCCAAAAATCAACTTTGCAATAGAAATTCCAGAGAAAATCTTCCTGCCTGAAGTAGGTGGCAAATCCCCAAGGACACCTTGGGCACCCTGCAGCACCCCAAGCCCAGCCCTGCGTACCCCCGTGCATGGCGTCGATGCGGATCTTGAGCTGGTTCTTCCCTGAGAGCAGCTCCTTTAAGGCATTGAAGTCAAAGATATTCCTCAGCATGTTGGCATAGGCTTCTACAGAGTCCACAATTTCCACTGGAAAACAGGAGGAGACAGGGATCAACCCTCACAGCCCGAAATTGTGGGAACCAAGTCCTGTTGCTGTGCTGAGGGTCCTCAGAGTGAAGGGCCAGGGCTCAGCACAAAGCCCTTGAACATCCCAGAGGATCAGTTCATAGGGACAGGAATAATGGGGCTAAATTAGGAATTTAATTACAGGCTCTCACTGCTAAGCAGGTCACAAATGGACCAACAAAATCCTTATGGCAAACTCTGTTCCCAGCTAAGGCTCCCTGGACATCCTTCAAGAGGGCTCAGTCCCACTTCACTTAAATTAAAAAATATATATATAAAATCAGATCTTTAGTTTCCACCAAAGTCATTGGGAAGTGTGAACTTCATAGTTCAAAAAGTTGCACCTTTGAAGCCAACAGGGAATATAAAAACATAAAATACAACATAAAAATCCTGCTGCACAGAAATGGAGACTGAGAGAAATATCAAATTTTATCATCTTTTGACTTACTTCTTTTTTAACTACAAGCACAGGTCACCAGGAGATGGTAAAAAAATTATTTGCAATAGTTTTAAAAAGTCTTTTTAAGATTTATTTTCATATTTCACTGCTGACTGACAGAAATCACATGTGAAATGTAACAGCTTTCCCACTCACAGGGACAACTTTTATATGTGAAACCATGGAAAAAATCAGTTGAAAGATTAAACTCTGTAATTTTTAATCAGGAAAATGCACTTTAACTGCATTACTCTGTTTTCAAGTACACGTTTGCCTTGCAGCAAAACAGCCTTCGATTTTAGGGAAGTTTGATGGATCAAGGTTTTGCTACTGGAGTAGAAACTTCTGTAGGACAGAAAATGATATAACTCAAAGTCAACAAATAAATAAATGCCAGCATGCCAGGAGCAATGTCCTCGTTTGGATTATCCCACAGATGAGAAGGAGAGGAGAATGGCCACAGAAACACCGCAATTCCTCACCCATGCCGAGAGGAAGAACATTTGTTTACCTGTAAATGGCTTAAATTTGTTCTCCAAGTCGAACTGCTGCTTCCCAATGGTGCCCAAATCCACCTGGAGATCTGGGCAGATTGCATATTCCTCAATTTTCTTGCTGATTTGGAAAATTTTATCCGTGATGGCTTCAGGAGCGGGACCTGCAAGATGAAATGGGCAAGGGGGAAGATATTAAAGGATCCAACTGCAAGAGGAGTGAGCTTCAGGAATACAGCAAAGACTCGGGCTGGGAAAAGAACACCAGGGAGTGAGGGGAGCAGAGCTTCACTTGCTCTGTTTAGGGAAGCTCAGGGCACTGATCCCTGGGATATGAACACAGAAACTGGGATCTCAGACACAAGAAATAAATAACAATAAAGCAAAAAGCGCCCTGACCTCCGTTGGCAGTGTTGAATTTGATGCCGAAGTCCCCGTTGGGCCCACCGGGGTTGTGGCTGGCGGTCAGGATGATGCCCCCGATGGCTTTGATCTTGCGGATGATGCAGGACACGGCCGGCGTGGACAGGATCCCGTTCTGCCCGATCACCAAGCGCCCGATCTGAGAGTGGGAGGAGCAGAGCAAACCACTGTGAGGCTGTGGGGAACAGAGGAGTAGAAACTTCCACAGGCACTAATGAGTTTAATTGACGGCCCTGGAAAGAGCTTGGGTTGGTGTAATGATAAAGGTATGCAGATCTTCAGCAGGAGAATTATAAATCTTTGTTTCTATAGTTATAAGTGAGAATATGTATTGGGTGATATGGTTTTTAAGCATAGTGATGATAAGGTGATTGGGGTTTTTAAGCATAGTAATGTGATTTTATAGTTTAAGCTAAGAATTTAGATGTTATCATAGAAGTGTATGTGTGTACGTGTGCTAGTAAGTTACTGGTTAAAAACAGATGCAATGCAGTAAAAAATACCAAAGGTGATCGGTTATAAAGTCAAAACAAAGTTCTGTGCTGATTTCTCATTGGATCAAAAAGTTATAAATTGCCATGTAACTTTGCAACTCCTGACTATCTAGTTATGGCAAAGTATTGCTTAAATCTCACGACCTTTGAGACTGATATTTTTTTTGTTATTATAAGTAATAAATCGTGAATAACCGTGATAGTCCCATGTCTTTAATAAGAGCTCTGACCGGGTAACGACAAGTGGTGCTCTGTGTCGACATGAGGCCGAATCCCAAACCCAGCCCAAACCCCAAACATTGGAAGCAGGTAAAGCACGGCCCTGTTCCTGCCAAGGCTCCCCACAGTGCATCCGACCCCGCTCTGTTGTAGCATTCTCCTCCGTGAATGCTGCACGTGGATGTACTGAAGGCCTGAGCTCTCCACAGGCATTAAACACCACAAAAACCAGCATTCCCTCTGGCTGTGGCCTCGAAATTCGCTTTCAAGACACACAGTGGGGCAGAGAGAAGCCAAAAGAACACAAAACTTGAACATCCTGGGAGCAGCTGCAGATTCTTCCTCGCAGCGGGTAGCACACCTCCTTCCCGTAAATCCAGGGATATCGCTGAGATTGGATCCAGAGCAACACGCCAGCACTAGAATCCCTTTGCTGGAGCCTAGGCAATAAACCAGAAGGGGAATATTTCTCTGGAAGGACTCCTTCCCACAGCCCCTAAATGAGGTGACAGGATTTAAAACCACACCAGACTCCTCTGCAGCAGTCGAGGGGGTCAGACCCAGAACAGACCGGGAAAAGAGGAGGGATTCCATTCAGTCACAAGCTGAAGCAGGAATCAAGAGGAGCATTCCCAGCTCGTGGTGGGTGCCAAGGGCACGGGATGGCTGTGATTCCTGTCCCCTGGCACTGCCAGGTGCTAAGCCCCAGCCTCGCTGCCCATCAGTTATTACATGGTCCAGCTGTCACAGGCCAGCTGCTGGCAGAGCTGCACCTCTAGCAAACAACAGCAAAAATGTGAAAAAGCACTTTACAAACCCAAAGTGAGGGCCCAGCCTCCAGCTGGCCGCAGTGGGTGCCCACCCACCCGCTGAGCACACATTTATTGCACCTCACGTTTCATTTGAAGCAGCCCAAACTCCACAGGGTTTGCTTTTCCCCCCATTCTCAGACACACCTCATCCCGTTCTTTATTCCAGCCTCCAAATCTTGCTCCTTCCGTTTCCCTGAGAATTCACAGGACCTCCAGGAGACTCCTCTCCAAAACTTCCCCTCCTGCTGCCCAGTTTCCCTCTGAAGGTCACGTTCTGCACCGCCCCCGTGCAGCAGTGCCCTGCACACAGCCCCAGGAATGCTGCAGAGGAAGGGAAAACAAGGGATTTTCCCTGCCAAAGCAGGCAGCAGCTGCAGGAGAGCTGGATGAATACATCAAATCCATTGTCCTTGTCCTCCCTGCACACCTGAACTGCAGCTTTTCCCCACAGCAAGGAAGGAAAGGAAGAAACACTCGTCTCCGTGTGAGCTGCTCTCTGATTTGGGTCCTCCTTGGCTTCCAGGGGTTTTCAGCTGCTCTTCCCCACCCATCCAGTGCTAAATCCTTTATGGTAACCACTGGAGAAGGTTGCTCGGTGTAACAATGTGCTGAACGACTTACACTTAATCCTTTTTGAGTCTGTGAGATTTCTTACGCGGAAAACCTAAGGCTGCAATGATGGACAAACTCCTTCCGTGGAATTCTCACAACAGACCCACTTTGTGCAGTGATTTGGAGTCGCAGTACATCAAAACCATCCAGGCAACACTTCCACCCTGGTTTTACTGAAAGCCCCATGAGGATGCACACAGGGACATCCTGCAGCCTCTCCTCCCGCCAGGAACACTGGAATCAGCTTTTCCAGGCCATGGAAGTTGGTGGCTGCAGCTCTGTGGTGTCCCCAGCCCACCCTTCCAGCCCTTTCTGTGCATGAGATGCAGCCCAAGCCACCAGCCCCACACCCTGAGCCCAGACTCTGCTCTGAGCACCACGAGCACGACACTGACAGGCACCAGCCAGACTGAGGAGGAAAACCCATGGAAAATACCCAAACCAGCCCCTAAACCCCATTTTAGCCAGACCTGGGGCCGGTGCTGGAGAGAAAAGTCTCAGCTGGTGAAGATGAGCCTGACCTCCCCCTCACCAGCAGATCTGTCCTGCTGTCAGGCAGTCCCAGCCTGGCTCTCTGCACATTTTCCAGCCCTTCTGCTCAGCCCATTCACTGATTTCAAAGGAAAACATTAATTTGCAGCACTAGAAGATATTCTCCCCTGCCCCCCACCAAGATGGAAAATATGTCGGTTTTAAAAGTAAATGAATAAAATTCTCTCCTCCAGTTCTCTCCTTCACTATTAATTACACTGTTCTAGTCAGGTTTTGTGTCAAACAAATTCCCAAAATCCAGGTCCCTTTGCACAAAGTTTGCTCTGCTCTAAGAGATCCAGGGCAGACAGCAGAGCCTTTTCTTCTTAAAAAGCAGCAGGAAACAAAGACAAAAGCCCAGTGCATGAACCATGATCTACCACAAACGCATGAGCCTCTTGCTCTGCTTCCAAAACACAGAATTCCAGCACAACCGAGCTCCTCTCAATAAAGGCTGTCACTCACTTGCTAACTCTCATATCAATTTTCAAAGGCTCCCTGAGCACTTATCCCACAGCCACAACTTACACCTGGTGAAAAACGCAAAACACGGCTGTTTCTTTTCCTTGGCCACTCTGGTGGCTCTCCCTGTTCCTTCATTTCTGAACAGTATCAGAAATTTATATCCTTGTGGAAAGACTGAAAAATCCACGGGTGCCAACAGCTTGGGGTGTGTCAGAGCACAAAACAAGAATACACAAACCCCGGGCAGAATTTATTTCCCTTTCTCCACGTGTATTCTCTGCCCTCCTGCATGACTCAGAGAGAACAACCAGTCATTTCTGTACTCCCCAACTGATTTGCCATTAAAAGCGTCACTATTAGCAGTCGAACAGAAGCCTTTGGAGAATTAAATCTCACAGTGCCTAATTTCTGATGGATTCCTGCATTTCTCAGCCACACCCCACAGGAATTGAGCCGTTTAACGTTTACCAACCCCGTTGGCAGCAGCCATTTGGACAATCAGTTCCACTGCAGACTTATTGAGGTACCTCCCATCACCTCCAACCACCAGAGAGGCTCCTTGGCGATCTCTTAGGTCTATGGAAAAAAATATACTCTGGATAAAATTCTGCAAATAGTTCAGCTTGGATTCAAAGTAAAAGGTCTTCCTCCGTAATCCGCTGGTTCCCGGTTTCTGGTCGCTGTAAGGAGCTGTTGGCACCGTCAGCAGAGGCAGAGGAGCGTCTTCCATGTCCTTTTTTCACACAAGTGCATTGAAAAAGTAAAATATGCCAAAATTAACCCCCAACCTTGCCACAGCGATGGCCCACCTATGAGACAGGAGTTCAGGGGAGCCGCTGAACACCCAAAAATAGCTCCTTGCACCTTCTGTAACCGAAGCCGTGTCCTCACACTTGCGGTGGGGGATCAATGTCACGGAGAACGCACAATTCCACGCTGCTGGCCCTCACTGCGAGGCTGGGAAAGGATTCCTGTCTTCTCTGTCATCTCCTGGTTGCCACAGGCGCTGCTCCCGGCCATCCCATGGAGCCCAGCAGTGTCAATCCATGCAGATCTCCCTCGGACAGGGAGGTGGGAGCAGCCCAGCCCCGCTCGGATGCGCCGCTCCGGCGTTTTCCCAGACCCGCAGGGCGGTGCCAGGCCCGGCCGCACGCTGGGGCTCCGGAGGCAAACTTCCAGCAGGATCCTGCTGCAGCTATTTTGCAAAGTCTGGTGAGTTAAAGGTCACTCTTAAAATGGAAGGGAACAGATCCGTTACCTCCCGTTCGCTCCTGTGACTCCTGCCCTACAACCTGACTTCCCACGGGCTCCCTCAAACACAGGGAGATTTTCCAGCAGGAACAGCGGGTCGGCCTTCGGCTGGAAAGCCTCGTGAGCCTCAACTGGACACCCCCAGCAAGTCTCACCGAGATTAAAACCACAAAAAAACTATCAAACATCAGGGAAAACTGCATCCCATAAAGCTCTTCATTGTGGGACAGCCTAAATGCAAACAGAAGAGGCTCAGATACCAAGAAACTCCTGTGAAGCCTCATCTTCCCAAGCATGGGGAAGGTAAATGAAGGAAGGGAAGGCTGTGGATTCCCCATCCCTGGAAGTGTTCAAGGTCAGGGTGAACAGAGCTTGGAGCGACCTGGGGTAGTGGGAGGTGTCCCTGCCCCATGGCAGGGGGTGGAATGAGATGGGCTTTAGAGTCCCTTCCCACCCACACCATCCATGATTCTACATCAGCCTTTCCTCCAAGCCTCTTTAGCAATGCTCAGAGTCCTCTGCCTGAGCTGCTGGAAACAATTTATAGATACTACTGGAGCAATTAAAGAACAGACACTTGGTAATGACTCTGTTTGCCCCACTATTAAAAGGAGGAAAAAGGAGATGTGCACACAGCTGGATTGTGACAAGTATGAAGGCGCTCAGGGACTCTTCCCTGAGGTGCTGATTCTGTCATTGCTCCAATAATTGCTGTATTTTCTTCCAAGGGAGATCACAGAATCATAAAGGTTGGAAAAGCCCTCTGAGATAATCCAGGTAAACCACCAACCCAGCCCTGCCAAGGCCATCACTGACCGTGTCCCCAAGATCCCAATTTATCCATCAGCACATTAAAATGGAGTTGGATAATCTGTGGGAACCAACACATCTTTTACCCCAGCAGTGAGACTGCCTGGGACACACAGCCAGAAACAACTGGGTTGTGTTTGATCCACCCACACTATTCCAGCATTTCTCCTGCAGCTCTCTTTATTCCCATGCAAAGGCCCAGGTTTCCCTCTAGTGGCACAGAACCCAAAATCCAGCTCCCAAAATTACACCTGGCAGGAAAAGGCCTAAGCAAGCTCTTTCCCTTCTTGCTGCCCTGGGAAATGCCATGGCATTAAGTGACAGGAGGGGGGCACAGGACACCCATCAGCTCCCGTGAATGCACACGGGATGCACATGGATTTACTGGCAGGGAAAAGGCCTCTGGAGGGTTGGGATTTGTGTGTAATTCGGTGCATGTGGAGTAGACAGAGGAATCAAACTAAATGAAGCAGGGGAGGAGGGTCATTAATGCAATGTTTATGTACATAAAGTGAAACACATTCTATCAAAGGAAATATAAAATAGTGCAAAAAAGGCGCAGGGACGAGGACAGACACACGAACCCCACTCTCGGGGTGCTCACCTGCTCCCAGGGCTTTCCTGCACCACTATTTGGGACCCACTAAATCACCAATAACTGTGCAACCAGGACTGGTCAGGGGTTGGGGATCACGCGGCTGCCAGAGCATTCAGAGTTGTAAAATGTCACCAAAAGTAGGTGCTGAGCACCTTTGCACTGGGGCAGGCACTGGGGAAAGGTCATTTGATTGCTGATCTGGGAGGCTTTGCTGGGGTGACTGATAGTTGCAAAATCACTCAGGTCATCTGCTCCCTCCCCAGAACTGGATCAAGGACACCCAGGTCTCCTCCTGGAAGTTGATATAACTTGTTCTAGGAATCTTTTTCTCCAGGTAAGCCCAGCCAGTGCATAATTAGCCTTGCAGCTGCAAGTGCTTCCCTACAATCTGCTGGACATCTCCCTCACTGTGGTTTAAGCTGAGCTGACACAGCAAGAAAAGAGATCATAATCCTCTTCCTGACAACTTGTCACTAAACAATCCTTTGGCATCAGGCTCTGAGTGCCCTCTCTGCCACAGCAAACGGCCCCAGTCTCCTCAGCTTTTCCTTGTGCTCCTGTTTCCCAAGTCCCTTATTCCCCATGGCAGGTGGAGGCTGCTGAGGGAATCTCCCTCTCCCAACAGCCAGCCTGGCACAGACAGGGATATTTGCTAACCCAGGTCCCCTTTTACTGCCCTGCACTTCACACACACAAGAACAGAGTTAAAACTATGAACTAACTGTTGACTTGAATGAGAGAAAGACAAACAAGACTGTTCTGAGAGGGCTTGAATTCAGTAAAACATTACAGAGCCACAGCTCCTCCCCTGGCTCAGCTCCATGGTCCCTACCCATCCCTTCTCCCACTGTGTGAGCTGAGCCATCTTTTTTGGGATATGGAGCCTTCTTCACCTAGAGTCTTCCCCAAGCCTGGGACCAGGGTTAGGGTTAGAGCAAGACTCTCCCAGCTCATCACTGCAACACAAACCCAGCCTTCCTCCAAGCTACAATTTTTTATTTCAGCATTCAGGCAAGAAAAATAATTGTGGAGGGAACCCACCATGGAAAGGCCAGACTGAACAGTAATTCCCTGTTCCCATCACCTGCTACACCCTCGGGTCAGGCTTCTCCAAGCTCCAGGATGCCCTCTCCTCCTCCTCTTCTTCTTTCCTTCCCATTCCCCTCCCAGGTCTCTGTCCCCATTCAGAGGGCAGATAAAGTCTCCTCTGTGGGGCTGTTCAGCTGCAAGCTTCCAAATCCAGCTTTGCAGGGATTTTTGACAGCAAGCAGCTGGTGACAGGCATCTCCTTCTGCTCCTTTTCTGTGCTTAGTCAAGAAGACACTCAGCATGAAATTCCGGGCAACAAATAGGCACGGCACTTTACACTTCATCTGTGACTCTCCTTTAAGACAGAACCCCTTTCCCTTAATTCCTGCCCTCAGGAAAGCTCCGGTGCCGTGCTGTCCCTGCCATAAGAGGGTGCCAAGAGCCCTGGAAAACCCCACTGAGCAGCTGCCAAAACCTGGCACTTTCTGCAGAGGATGACTCTGGTCCAGGCAGCCACTGCTGGGAGTGACATTCGGTAATGCCAGGACAAGTGGAGCCCAAGAAAAATAAATAGACTGCAAGTGTGTTATTAGTCATACAAGGAGTGCTGCTCCCACTGCAAAATGCTTTGTTTCTATTAAGAATTAATTAAAAAATCTGAGTTTGGAAGTTGCTGTAGAAATTCCAGAGCAGAAAAAAAGATATTTGGCACCATCTCAGCAGCACGAGTGCACTCACATATGAATCATTCCAGAATTAAGAGACACTGTTCTGTTCCTACACAGCTGAAAAGAAAGGTTGGGTGGCAGAGACAGGGTCTGGCAGGGCTGGGAATGAATCCCCATCTCCAGGTTTGTCCCCCTGGCAGGGGCTGAGCCTTCCTTACCCAGGGAAGTACACACCAGCCACCAGGATTGAGAAACCTTCTGTTCAAAGGTCAGCTCCTCAAAGCACACCCAAATCTGCATTTTATCTCTGCTGTCCTGCCCCTGCACCAGGGAAAAGGGGAGGGATTTCCTCAATGCTCCAGGATTTCTGGCCACAGCCTGCTGAGATAGAGCACCTGGCCCTGGATCCTCTTGGAAACCCGCACTTGAACCCAAAAAACACTTTCCACTATCCCAGGTTGCTCCAAGCCCAGTCCAACCTGGCCTTGGACACTTCCAGGGACGGGGCAGCCACAGCTTCTCTGGGCACCCTGTGCCAGGGCCTCCCCACCCTCCCAGGGAGGAACTTCTTCCCTACAGAATGACCTCAGCCATTCCTGCTGGAATCTCCCACATCCAGACCAGACCCTCTCTGAGGGCTGGCGCCTCAGCTCAGGACTCATGCTCCTGGTGAGACTTTATTTCCTGATTTTCACTTACAACAATCTTATTTTAAAATGGGGAAATGATGTTTTTCTGGATAACTGGATGATCCAGCCTCTGTCCTTTATTCATCACATCTGCTGTTTAATTTGTTACTCTGCAACTTGTGTTATCAATATGCACTATCTAAGTGTACATGTTACACTTTTATTACTTCAGAATTCTTTGAGCTTCTTACCGATATCTAAGCTATTTCTGTTTATTTCTAAGATATATTCCAGCTCATTATCTGAAACACTAATCAATATTTTGGCTAACTCAGGACCATGACAGGATGGCAAGGACTCCCCACAGTGTATTCCTCCATCCTGGTGAGCATGCATTTGGAATAACACATATGGATAGCAGCTCTCCAGCCCGGATCCCTATCCCAAACTTTGCCTTGACAAAGGGAAGGAATTTCCCTCCACCCTGCTGCCCTGCCAGCCCAGCCCCAGCTGAGGTGTCTGCTTCTGCAGTCATTGTCCCAGGAGATTACAGCTAAATCCCTGTTAGGGTGAATTTCAACTCTGCCTGCTGGATTTGCAGAGATTAACTGCAAAGCACCTTAGCTCTTGCTCTGAGCTGGAGTTTCATGAGTGCAGAGTTTAAAATTCCAAAGGGGCACTGAAACTGGACAATCTGACCACTTAATCACCTTGCACTGTAAACTGACATAAGCCAATTAACTTTACAGGCAAAAAGAGCCTAAGCTGGTGTAAAAAGAGGCTGTGAGTGTTACTGCAGCTGCTGTATCCTAAAATCCTCATCATCTGCAGCCAGGAAATATCTACAAGTGGTATTTATTTCCTCACTTTAGATATCACATCTCAATTTCCCCTTCTGCCTCTGAGAAAAACAGTAACACAAGAAAGCCAGAAATTGAGGTTTTTCCTGCTGGCCTGGAGGATTCAGCATGACCACATCTAACTCTGGTACACAAGGATTGGTTTTCGGAAGAACTTTCTTTATGATCACTTTATTTTGACGATTTTAATCCCAGGAGCTTTTACTCAAAGGGAAGATCTCAGTGGGAACTGGTCTGGGAGCTGTGGCAGAACAGCACAAAGGAAAAGGGAGCTACCAAAGGAGAGCAGCGGCAAAGAAATGCAAAGAGTTTGAACACTTTGCTTCCCTGGATAACTGAGGGGGGGAGAAAGGTTAAAAGCAGCCAAGCCAGGAACCCAAACTTCCTGGGAGAGAGAGAGCAGCATTCCTAACAAAAGCCCTGTTTGTCCTGCAGCTGGAAAACAAAAGCAGGCACTATTTAACATGCAGGGCACAGCCCGGCACTCAGAACACCTTCCAGCAACGTGCTTGAGTGTGGCAACTTTGCACCACTTGGAAAAGTGTTCAGTTAGGAGGGAACCAAGGGCACAGGAAATTTGGGGAAGAGCAGGTGACAATGTCACTGAATTATCCTGGGGCTGGTTCTACGATCACACCTGGATTTACAGTTTCTATCGTTTTTGACATAGAATTATTGCCCGGCCACGATTCTACTGAGCAGTGATGGTCCAACAGGACCTGTGAAGATCTTATTTGTGTAATTAAAGAGTCAGACTCACCGTGTGGAAATAATATCAGGGAAATCTGGCCCATAGACCGAAACAGAGCTGGCAGGCTACGCTGGATGCCAACTGGGGATGGCAAACATTCTCGATTTCAGTTTACTTACAGAAGTGCAAACTTTAAAATAAGATAAACACCCCTTAATCTCACAAGTACAAACTGATCTGTTGTGAGTCAAAAATAAATACTTGGTTTCATATTAACCGTGCCAGGTGGAGACAAAATTCAAGCTCATTTTAGCAACCCTTCCTTTTATGTTGTAAAACTAAAGATCATCAGCTGTGATCCTCAGGTGTCTCCCGTGGCTGGAGAGCACCATTCAACCAGATCTTAACATCACATGATTTCAAAGCATTAATCAATCATATCTTAATCCCCAGGACCAGAAATGCAGTTTTCCAGCAGTTTTCTTGGTATTATTCAGCTTTTCTGAGCATGAGGCCACTGAGTTTTCCCCCCAGACCTGGCTGGAATCAGGAGATGTTTCGGAGTCCCAGCACTTGGACAAACCCACAGTTGCAGGAACAAGTTTCCATGTGCTGTCCCCTTTCTTATCAGTTAACAGAAGCTGTTAATCCTTCTCTCTGAAGGCCAGAGAACTTCCAGTCACTTCATATTTACTATGAAGAAACAGGATTTTCAGAGACTTTTACTTAACCACACTGTGATAACCACCAGGGAACTGATGTTTGCAATTACAGAGAAACCCCACAAACCAAACATCCCCCAAACACTCCAAAACGAGGCAAACACATCAAAATTTATTAAAACCCAGTGCTTTGCATTTGCTAAAGAAACCCTCTCTTTTTAGTCGCCTCATTTTTTGAGACCAGGGGATTTTGCCACTCAGGAGTTTGGCAATGCAGTTCCTGCACTGCTTTACCTAGGGCAGTGCTGCTAAAATGTAGCAAATATCTGTAACCACGTTTCCAGTGGCTCTGCCCTCTGTGCATCACCCGCTGGATCTCTGGTTACATATCCAGGCTTTACCTGCTGCTCATTTATGAACCCACTTATTCTTCCACACGTTTCCCTTCTCCACCTCCCATTTTTCCTGCCTTTTCAGAACATTTTCTGACTTTACAGCCAAGTCTATCCCAGCACTTGGAATTCATGTGGACAAAATGCTCCAAGGCAAATTCCTGCTGGCAAGGGCAACCCTTGGGACCCGCTGCTGCAGCTCTGGCAGCGAGCTCAGCTCTGCATGTACGTGAGTGACTGCACGATCCAGGGGAGGATCCGAGACATTCCCGGCCCTCCACGCTTCCCAAAACACCTCATCAGACCCCAGCACGGCTCTACCCCCAGGCCTCTGCTTCTGGGATGGAGCTGAAGTGTAAATGATGGAGAACTCGGTGCTGGAATGCTGCCACATCCTACCAGGCCCCGGGTGCACATCCAAAAATCCAACTAACACTTCATCCCAGGGAACAAGTTTCCCAGTCTGCTTATTCACAGTGATCCACAGGGATCCTGTCTGTGTGTGCACGCAGGAATGCTGCATATTCCAACTCCAACCCCTTCCTAGAACAAATAAATAAACCAGTGCCTGCTGCTTTTCCATCAGGGAAGGCTGCTCTATCCATCACTTCCAGAGGTGCACACAGCATCCAGGGATGCTGGGCGATGGAATCCAAGTTGAGCAGCTGCCACACATCATAAATTCTACATGACTTTGAAACAACAACAAATTCTTTATGCCATAAGAAGGCAGTGGTCCCAAATTATTCTTTTTTTTCCTGAGAAGTCAGATATTTAGAGGCATTGGGGCAGCTGAGAATTTGAAATAGGTAACTCTGAGGTTCTGCCCTAAGCATTAAGCACCCTCAGCCCCTCTCTCCTTCGTGGTCCATGAGGAAAAAAGTTTGCTGCTGGTGTTGGTGTCCCAGGAGAAGGGGAAACTTTTCATTTGGAAAAGAGCAAATGTAGGGAAAAGCCTCCCTTTGCAAACTCAGCTTCAGCACATCTCTTCCTACCGACATCACATTTCCTGCTGGGATCCCCTCGGGCTACCAAGTGACAGGAGCAGGACACACCGAGGGAGGCATCCCCCAGCAGTGAGATGCATTCCAGTGCCGTGGAAGGGAACGCTGCTCCCTCCCAACACCTCACCGCCTGCACCCTGCGCCGCTGCTCTGTGTTTTAGCTGGAAAACCCAACGATAGGCAGAAGGAAGAAGAAGGAATTAGAGCTTCGTGTTTGCTTCCGTACCTCCGCCCTGGCCAACGTCCACTCGCTCCCGCAGGCAGGGAGAGGCTCCCGGGGGGGCTTTTCCTGCCTGGACCGCGAGCTGTCCCACGCCAGCCCATCTGTCACTCACCGCGTTACTTCCACGCCACGGACACGCCGAGCGCCAGCGATTTCCGCCGGCGCTGCGCGGCCCCGCTGCCGGCGGGCGGGGAGGGCATCCCGGAGCCGCGGAGCGCCCGGTGCTTACCCCGTTAGCGGCGGCGATGCGGACGATGAGCTGGATGGCGTCCCTCATGTAGAAGCGGCCGTCTCCCCCCACCACGAGCGTGGCGTCCTGGCGCTCCGCGGGCGGCACGGTGGCCAGGATGCTCTGGATGAAGTTCTCGGTGTAGTTGGCATTGCTCTGGAACACCGTCACCCGCTTGCGCAGCCCGCTGGTGCCCGGCTTCTGGTCGCCGTAGGGCTTCGTCTGCACGGTCACGATCCGCACCATGGCCGGCGCCGGGCGAGTTCCGGGAGCCGGGGGGGGACCGCGGCCGCCCCGGCCCCGCCGCCGCCACCGCCCCGCGACCGCCCCTTAAAGGCACCGGCCGCACTCCCGGCCGGGCACGCAGCGGCCCCAGGCGACAGCATCCCTTCCCTGTCCTGTCCTGCCCTGTCCTGTCCTGTTCTGTCCTGCCCTGCTGGCAGTGCCCTGTCCGACCGATGCTGCCCTGCCACAGCCCCGAGCACCTCCGTGTCCTCCGAGCCACTATCATGGAATTACGGAATGGTTTAGGATGGGAAAGAGCTTTAAGATTTTCAAGTCCAACTGTTCTTCAGCACTGCCAAGGCCACCACTGACCCACGTCCCCAAGTGCCACATCACATGGCTTTTAAATCCCTCCAGGGCTGGGGACTCCACCACTGTGCCAGGACCGGACACTTTCCCTGAGATCCAATCTAAACCTCCCCTGGCACAACTTGAAGCCCTTTTTCCTCTTCCTGTCCCTGTTCCGTGCGAGCAGAGCCCGATCCCCCCTGGCTGCCCCCTCCTGTCAGGGAGTTGTGCAGAGCCACAAGGTCCCCCCTGAGCCTCCTTTGCTCCAGCTGAGCCCTCCCAGCTGCCCCAGACTCTCCCTGTCCCCATGGCCACCAGCAGGATGTTCCCATAGGCCTTACAGACAGGCCCTGGCCTCAAGTGACCACCCCACCCAAGCAGGAGCCCCCCAGTGCCCCAGAAGGGTGTCAGGGAAGGTCAGCATTAGCAAAGTCTTGAAGAAACTGAATTTTGTTATAGCTCTAGTTCTCAAAAGAAAGGTCACATTCCAGAAATTGGAAGTACCTGTTATAGATATTTTTTTTTTCTCCTAAATGTCCCCCCTCAAAGAAAATAAGCTGGTACCTGTGTTCAACCTTAAAAAGAGAAGCTGGAATTTTTCTGTCTTGGTAATACCTGGATTTGGAGCAAACTGGAAAAGACTCTGCACATACAACCAAGATCTGTAATCTCACCTCCTCCAGGGCAGGAAAGGTAGAACCTGCTATGGAGAGTTTGCTTACATCCCTACTTAAAAAATTGGATAATTAAACCCTTCCTAGCAGCAGGAGGATCAGAAAATAAATGAGGTTCCCTGTGTACTACTGTGCCATGATTTTTACCTGCAGCAAGCCCAGCTCTTTCCACATGCAGTGATTTCTCAGCTAAGCCCTCCTTTCAGCTTTAACCATTCCTTTCCTAATGCATATGAATTCCTGCCACATCTAAAAAGGCTGATTTTACAAACAAAAGAAATGTAAATAATGGACTGCTCACTTTGGAGTGTCTGTTGCACACAGAGTGTCTCATTATTTCCCAACTCCTTCTTAGACAAGGAGCTGGGAATTTCTGATTTACCCACACCTTGCCCGAGGCAGCATTTGCAGAGCTCAGTCAGAGCTAAAAATCACCAAATATTTTTGGGGCCTCAACTTCTTTTAGACAGTTCTGAAAATGGAAATGATACCTGTGGCACTTGCTAAGGAAAAAATATGGAAAACTAGAAGCTCATCAGGAATCCTGCCTGAGCACCAATGGCTGCAGTGTATAAATCAGAGCCCAGCTCTCATTTTGTCACTGACATTTACTTGCCCAGTGTAAGATTACAGCAGAGGAACAGCAGAGAGCAGGAGTTAGGGCAGATAAAAATAGCTTTGCAACACTCCTTGCTGCTCTCCCACATGAGGTCACATATATTTAATGGCTATTTTAAACTCAAACACTTTTTAAGCATCCAGTGGCCAGGGTCATTGGTTTTTTTTCCACATTAACAGATATTTAGAGAAACCAGAAAAATAAAATAAGCTGAATGCTTTTAGTACCTCAAAGTTGGTTTTCATTACTGTTGCAGCCTAAACTTGATGCACTTCAGTCTTCTTATTTCAGCTGCCCTGGGAATAATTAATTGCTGTTCACAGTCAAGAGGCCAAGACAAACCTTCATTTTCCTCAAATGATGTTATTTCCTTATTGCATATGAAAAGACAGACTTTATTTTATTTAAAAGAGTATAAAATCAGGCAGTAATTACAGAACAAGTGTAAGATGAGGATTATCAGCAAATGACAAATAAAAAGGGAAAGACAAATCCTTTCTCAGGTGACAAAATGAGCCTCATCCCTTTATACTTCTCACATCAAAACCACAAGAATGTTCAATTAGGAACCCATTCAACAAAGTTTTTCCTCAGTGAGGCAGTTCCAGCCTGTGATGGAACTACAATCCATGGTATGGAAAACAAGAGCATATTTAGGGAGAGCAGCCTTTATAAAGCACAGTTATATTACAGCTGGCAGCAGGATTACTGAACAGCACTAATTTTTATTGTGCCTCAGTGTTTGCATGCCAAGATCATCAAGAAGTATAAATGTGTGCCAGCTTTTTGAGAAGGACAAGACTATAAATTGTCTAAGAGCTGCCCAAAGCCATTCCTGGTTCAGTGTGGCTGCTCCCAAGCCTGGCACAGGGAGGTTTAACATACAAGGGAGTGCACACAGCTGTAAATCCACTCTTCCTGCTCATTCAGGGGCATCACGTGCTGAGAGACCTGGCACAAGAGAAAGCAGAGCTGAAAGAGAGTTCTCTTTATTGGAAAACTGTTGCCCAGTGTGCTGTGTAAGCAAAATGTTCAGCACTGGTATCACTAAATGATAAATATTCATCATTGACCCTGACAGATATTCAAAAATTACTCTTGAATTTAACAGCAAAATATCCATAAGGACTGAGCCTACAGTTTATACTGAATGAAGCCTAAATTCAAATTAAAAACCACCTTACAGGATGAGGCACTAGATATCTAAAGTGTCAGCAGCAATTTAAATAGGCTCCAGCCCTGCCTCTGTCATGGGATTGCTCTGTTTACAACAGGTTTGAATGAATCCACCCTGGAAAGCTGGGAAACATAAAGTAGCCTGGATGCCTCTGCTTTTAAACGAAGCGACTATACTTTTAGAAAAATAAAACCAGGGGGTTATTCATAAATAAATTAATAAAAATATCATCTGCATTTATAATGCATTTTCCATCACATTCCATCCCTTAGAACCCTCATTTGAAACTGTCACTAGAGCCTGCCCAGCTCTGCAGCAGGACTCAGCAATCAAACTGTCTCACGGTTAACATGATCCCTAAATCAAGTTTAAGAAAAGTTAGCCACCTGCAAATCACACTGTGCACAAGGACTGCAATACATTTATTTCTGTTTCTGAGTAGTGCATGCTCGGTCTGTTTCTCACACGCATCAACACATGGGATTAAAATTTGCTAAGTGAAAAAGAAATAAAATACAGCCTCAGAAAAAAGATTATTAAAAATATGACTGAATGGTGCATGTATAGAATGGACAACTGAAACAGGCTCATGTATGAAAAACTGAGCTGTTATGGACTTTTATAGCAAACTGCACAGGAAAACAGGGATACATCAAGTACATGATCAGCTTTGAAATATCAAGAACTGTATCTGATCTGGTCAGAAGATGCCACCCTCCTTCCACACGCTCATTATCATGATAAAAGACTACGAAAAGAAACTATAAAGATGTCACCTGTTATTCTCTAAAGTTGGCTAAGCAATAAAAAATCCTTACCATCATGGATTTTGGAGCCACTTCCACAGCAAAAACTGTCAGTCCCCTATTGTTGAGGCAGTTCTTACTCTGCTCATTGTTGACGTGAATTATCACTTTGTTTTCAGACTGCAAGTGAAAAAACATGAAGGAACCCATTAGTTTTCACTGGTTAAGTGCCTGTTCTTTTTGTAACAACTACACACTCTCGTACTTCCTGTGACTTTGCTGTTTTACAGGCTAGAAATGCTTAAGGATACTCTTTGAAGAGTAACAGATACTCTTTGAAGAGTAACAGTTTCAAACATATCTTAGCACCACATTCATGGCCAAAAGTCATTTAAGAATCATTGAAGCAACACAAGGACTTGTGAAGATACAACTTGGCCTTGTTGAAGCTCACACCCCTGGCCTCAGCCTGTCCAGATCCCCCTGTGGAGCTTCCCCAGCATTCCCACCCAGCTTGGTGAGATGTGCAAACCAAACCCAACGGGTATAAACAGAGTGGGCAGAGGTCTGAAGCAGAGAGCATCCAGCTGTCTCAGTGCAGCCCTGATCTCCCTCTCTGACATATCTTCAACCATATAAATAACTCTGGAATATCCACCCTAAAGGGCGAAGTGCAAAGCCAAATCCAGGGTTACAGGAGCCTCAGCATCCAATCCTAATATTAGCCCCCCAACCCACCCCCCTTTGCATGGCTGTGCATTTAAAAATACACTTCTTGCTGTGATCTTTTAAGATTTAAAGCATCTGAAGTTTAACGTCTTACTGTGCTGTGTTTATTTACAGTTCCTGGTATAAAGGAAACTGAGAAGGAACAGCACATTCATTGTGGTCTATGGAAAAAGGTTTAAAATCTCTGCTTCTCACCAACCACTTCTACTCGGATTTACAACTTGCAGCTTGAATTACTAGTAAAGTACAACTGGAAGAATAATTAGGTAAAAACTCATCTTTAACAGACTCCTAAAAATCACTGCTCTGACTTTCTTGTGGACACTGGAAATATTCAGTAGTGTAAATGCTGTGATCTTTGCTCTAGTTGCATTTCCTGCTGTTAGTGTTTGTTTTCTCATATAATGATGATATTGTGTCAAAACACTGAAAAAATGGAACGGGAACACCAAAATATTCAGATTCTATATGGTACTTAGAACTGCTTGCCTCATTATAATAATCTCTCCCTTCTAGGAACACTGATCCAGGCTCTTCTGAAGCCACAAGGAGCACATCAGGAGGGTTTTTTAATGAAACAGACACCAAAACCTGATTTCAGGAAAAGCAATTCCTCAAATCTGACCCAAGGAAGAAGGAGGAACAATAACAACAGACATGAACACAAAGCACATTATGGAAGTTTCAGGCCATACCTTATTTTCAATCACAGAGGTGATCCTGCTGCCGGATTTGTAAGTGTGGATGATGATGTTCTCAGAGCCATCCAGCACTTTGGCCTCTCCTTTATTAACCACAGACCTGCAGAGAGCCCTGCTGAGCTGGGAGCCCCCAGCCTCCAGAGAAATGGCTTTAATTCTGGGTTTGCACCTCTCTGCACAGATGTCAATGACAAAGGGGCAGGCCTGCAAGGGACAAAATGAGTTTTAGCATCACTTGAGCTGTAGTTTTTCCCCTCAGGTTTTCACCCCCAGCTCCTAAGTATTTTCATATCTGAGCTAGAATGACCCAATACAAGTATTTCCCTGAATATTGAATATTCCAAACCTGAGAGCTGTGGCAATCTTTTACATCAAATGAAAGCCCAGAACAACTGGCATTTTTTTATGCCATTCACAGTACACCTGACATGCAGTTCAACACAGCAAACCCTGCCTTGGACAGCAAAATGTCTAGGAAGTAAGATGAAATACGAATGTATCCAGTGTCTGAAATAAACCTGCCTCCTTTACCTGTCACATTGTTGCTGTTTGTGCCACTTGCCACAGATTTAACACCTCTGCAAGGTTGCACTGAGCACTCTGGGAGTACCTTGGCTACATTTTACCCCCGGTGTAACAATCAGGAGTTTGCATTTCCTTAGACTCGGTCACAGCACCTCAGTTCCTTTCTAAAGCTGTTGGAATCCAGCAGGATTTCTCAAGCTCTCTCTCAGTGCTCCCAAAACATCAATCTCAAATTATTTGAAACCAAGGAATTAAAGAGGTTAAGTGAGACACAAGTTAACAGCTGGAGATTTTTAGATTCGTTACTGAAGCGTTTGGAGAGCTGTGCTGTCCTTTGGAAAGCAAAGGCTGGAGCCAGAATCCACAGCTGGAATAAGGCACAAAACACCTTCCTGAACTTCCTAACTGGAGGAAAACCTCCCCAAAATGCTCTTTCTTGGAGCAGGGCTCTCTCTTGTGGCTGAAATGCAGAAAAACAGCCTTGCAGGGGCTCTGCCAGCTACAACTCTGAGGAAAAGGAGAAACTGTTCATCCTTAAATCCCTCAGCACCATCCCAAGATTTTCACTGAGAGACAACTGACATCTCTCATATCGACTATTTTTAGGTCTTCATATATTTTTATATAGTGACTACACTGACCCGTTTAACAAAGTTAAATAATATTATAGACTATGATCCTAAAAATCAGCTTTTCCTGGCAATTAAAGGATTTAATTATCTGCATATCTAATGCTTTAAGTTTTCATAATTTTTTTCTCTTCATTAACGACATCCTCTTTCTTTAGAGAGAACAATTAACATCAGAAGTAATACTATTTCTATAAAAATAAATAAAATAATAAAATAAAATCTGAAAGTGCACAGAAACATCAGAAAAATAATCCCTGATCCTGCAAAGTAAACTGTGTGTGACCCAAACCCAAAAATTTTAATGAAGCATTAAAATTTCATGTTGAACACCTTCAGACACTGTTGTGAAAGGCAACAATAACAGAAATAGTCATGTCCACATGATTTAGGAATTCTAAATCATGTGGAAAAATATTATCTTTATCCACTTCTGTTGTGGTTTGGGCCACAAAACTGACTTTTTTAAGGAGAAGAAGTCCTGTATTTTCTAAATTTGCTGACAGATCACGGATTACCATCCTTATCTTCCTGTCACTCCCCACCAGCAGAGTGCATGGATTCTTTCAACGGATAAAACCCAAAATTTCTTCCTCTACAACCCCGCACAATCCTGGCTTTCTCTAGAGCAACAGGAAAATTTCCTCTTTCGGGGATCCAAGTGCTGTCCTAAGAATGAGGACAATGACAGAGGCAGTGGAAGCCCTGGATGTTTGCAGCGGATCCCTGCCCTCCTGCAATCAGCCTGTGGCAGACACAAAGAGCGCAGCAGTCAAACGTGCAGTGATTTTTGCTCTGTGACTCTCCTACCTCCGTCATTTCCAAGGCTTTGTTGTAGCCCAGGGACAACAAAGTGACCCAAAGGTCCCAAGGATCCCCGTCCCGGTCGTTGGCTTCCATGAGATTCAAATCCATAAATCCTTGTCTTGTTAGTTCATTCTTCTTCATCTCAAAATTCTCTGTTTCAAAGGAATAAAAATAGCACTTAATAGTCTGCTCTCTCTGCAAACAGCTTTATCCTTCCAAAGCCAAAATCCCACTCCTGTTAACAAGGTTTAAAAGATGGAGCCAACTTGCAGCCTCAGGGTCTCCAATATTATTTGGGAAAGAATGTCCTTGACCAGGCATGTGCTGTTTGCAGAGCTCCCCTGTGGATTTGGGGTAATGCCTACAAACAGCTGGCCCCTTGGATAACCCAGAAAAGGGGGAGATTTCAAAACAAAAAGAGTTCATATTGATCTCTTTTTCTAAAAGTTTGGGGTTAAGCTTTGCAGAATGGGGTATTTTAGGAACAGGAAATGAAAGTCAGCTGGAGCCAGCACCTTTAAATGCTTCAGGTCCTTGATACAGAAATGATTTACTTAGTTCCTAAAAAGCAATAAAATTCCAGTAATCTTAACACCCCTCTCTAGAGAGAATATCATAGATCCACCACTCTAATGTCAGCAAACACATAATTGAAATGTCCTCATGTCAGGGACTTTTAAAAATGGTTTTCTCATCTTCATAACAATGCTAAATCTTTACTATATATTATTAAAAAGGGATTAGCAATTTAATAAATCTATCCAAGGGTACAGATGCTGTAATAAATGGCTTGAACTTTGGTGTCAAGATTGATGATATTCATGTGAACCCTTCCACTGATTGATGACCTGGTGAAACATTCTCCTCTTTTCCTCTCTTATTTATTCACACATTTCCACCCCTCCTACCTGTGTGGAGATCAGAGGCATCACCCTGACAAAGCCATCAAGTGTGGAAAAGCACATCCAGGGATGAAACAGAGGAGAAATTCAGTTACAGAAATGTATTTTTGTAGGACTTTTCCATCAGTTAGGAAAAATTCTGATACCTCAGAATTAATATTAATAGGGCTTACCAGATCCAAAGTATTTTGGCCAATGTGCCACAGCCTCCAAAGGAATTATGTCAAACACGTCATGGGTGTTATACAATCAGACAATGCCAACCCACATAAACTCTGGATGTCAATTTCTAACACCAGATACACACTAATTAAATGTCCCTCTCCTCACGTTGTGAGATAAAAAAGCAACACCAGCCCAATCTGCACAAAGGAGAGCGATTAAACAAATACCTGTGACAGTTTCCTTCCCCATATGACCCAGGATTACAAACCCTGTAGGTTTTGGCAGCTACAAAACAATTAGGAAGGGCAAGAATTCTCTCAGCAGTAGGTCAGTGGCACACACATCAGAATGAAGCAAAGCAAAGGACAGGAGACTGGAAAAAAAGAAAAATAAAGGAGGAAGAGAACAATATCTACACATGTTCTTGGAACAGGCTACAGAATACCCAGTTCTATCCAGCTGGGAAGTTAATTGATAGTCTTAATTAGTTGTAGGCCTAATTACCACAGTAATGAACTTACCCTTACACACAGCCCAGGCTTCCTGATCACACTTCTCCCCACTAGTCCTCAGCTCAAAGAAGTTGTATTCCTCCAGACTCAGGAGGCCATTCCCATCCAAATCAATTGTTTCAAATATATCCATCAAAGCAGCTCTGAGGGATGAAAAAAGCCAAACCGTTTCCAAAGGCTTCAACTTCCTTTTACTGGCTCATAATATCACCAAGAGCTGCTCAGTTTGTCTGAGAAGATTCTGTACAAACAGTACTTTGAGAACACCCAGATTTAAAAAGCCACATTTTAGCTGGAAAAGAGATTTTCACAGAGGTTATCACGTTTGGGAATAAAACTCACTGGAATTCTTCGGTGAGAGCCAGCTCTCCATCTTCATCTCTCCACACCAGTTTGGCTTCTGCAGGAATTTGGGTTTTTACCTTCTTCAGCCTACAGCCAGTTGTGAAAGGGAGTAGCCAATAAACCCCAGATCCAAGCTCCCCTCTCCATCCAAACATCTGCTCTTAAAGGAAGACAGAAAAGTTTGTAAGTACTTCTCAAATGATGCCTTTCTTTGTTGCCAGTAATATTCATACAAAAGTGATTAATTACTTGAAAACACTGGGAATGCTGGGTTCTTCCCTTAAAAAAAATTGGTTATGTGATGCCATTTTAAAGATTAGAAACAGTGAATATCTTAGAATAAAAGATGGAAAAACATACAGGAGAGAGATTAGGGGAGAAGGGGAAAATAAGTTTATGCTCCCTTATTTCTGCCACAGAAAAAGAATATTCTGAGCATTATGAAGTTCAAATGGCAAGGAGAAAGAAAATTAAAGGAAATTTAAACAAATTTTGCCTTGGAAATTTTGTGTTTGAAGGTGCAGAAATACAACTGAGTTTCTACAGAGTAGCTGTAAATATACCCAGCAACTTGGCAATACTAGGTACAGCTGGAATTCTTTCCAAACACATGGAATTCACACCTCCAGCACTAACACACACTAAAAAAATAACAATTAAAATAGGAATACACCCAAAATCTCTAACCTCTTTGTGTTGGAGTTCAGTAAAGCTCACAAGCCGTAGATTCTCTTGGGTTTCATTTTCCTTCAGAATAAACAAAGCTGTATCCACTGACAACCAGCGACAAGATTTTCCTAAAAAGAAAAATATCCCCCAAAAATGCTTAATAATGACACAAAACTGTTTTTCTTTGCATCTCAAAATAGATATTCCCATGGTATTTATTGATGTCTGCTGATGAAAAATGGAAAAAAAGAATCTGTTCTATGCTATTGGGATTTCCTTCCTGTTTAGGTCAAGCGGATCAATTGTTCCAAGCCTTGTGATTGTCTTGCAGATAATGATTACTGTTAATAATTTTATCATTAAGAATTATTGATAAAACAGTTCTATAATTAAGGGCCAAGAAGGCCAAGGAATGGTTACACACCACACAAATTTGTTAAAAAAAAAGCCAGCCCAGATGACTTTAAAACAATTTTGGGGTCTAAAGGCTCCTTTTTTATGGGATTAAAAAGGGAATAATCTACTTGGGGAAAAAATAATTCCAATGTAGCAACTGGATGAAGCCCCGTGGTAAATCACCAAGCCACCACCTCTTTTTAAGAGGAAAATGAAATATAAACACACTCACCTTCTGCCTGGGGAATACTTAAAGGTTTGATGGTGATACAAACTGCAGATCTTTGGGGTAAGTGCAGCCTGTACTTGTGACTGATGATTTCCCCATCTTCTTCCAGGTAGAAGCATCCTTTGGACTGTGCACATTGCCATTCCTGGAAACCAAGCAAATATGAGGTGTTTTCTTCATTTTGGATGAAGATCAAAGTGTCTTCTCTGAAATATGAATTAATTTGATTAGTTAATAAACCCCTGCATAAAACACACCACAAGATACAGCATCAATATACTTTTATTTAAAAAAAAAATCCCAAATAGTCCTTCTTATAGTCAATTTTTGCATAGTAACATTGCTTCACTTGTGAAAATGCCTGAAAAACACACAGATTACCCCAGTGCTCCAACAGTTGAAAATTAAATTGGAATTGCCATGAAGATTCTGCTAATTATATTTGCAAACAGCTGACAGCATGGACTAATTTAAATACAAATATTATATACTTTGGAACTCCTTTTCTGCTGTGCTTTGGAGGTTAAAATAAGCAAATAAACAAAAATATTAAAATAAATAAAATATTAAAATACATAAAATAAAAAATATATTAAGATTTTGCTAAAGAAGTTTTCTTGCACTTTTGAAGTAAATACAGCTCTTCAGAGCACAGTCTGTGGAAAAGATCAATTAAGTTATTTAAAATCAAGTGGGATGTCCAGTCCCTGGCAGACACTGCTATCCAAGTCCCTCCCCTCCTATAATCTCCCATAATCATTTCCTTGTGGGCACAACCTGCTGGAGAAGGTTTTAGGGATAATCCTTATGGAAGTGCAGCTACTTCTGCACCACGGAGCCAGAGATCAGCCCCTGGCCACCTTTTATGGAGCAGAATAAACCTAATTAACAAAGCCATCCAATAATTTTCTACACATCTTTATCCATGAAACTGGATTCGTAGTGACAGGACAAGGAAAAAGGTGACCAATCATAAAAAATAATTAGGAAAGAAGTGAACAGAGACAAAACATTCCTGGGACTTAATGGAGAGGGTTAAATATGGAGCAACAGCTGGGACTGTGTCAGTCAAAAAGTGGATAATGGGAGCTGGGATTAACAGGGAGGTCAACATAAATCAGCGACAGAATTCCAACATGGAGTTCAGCCTGCTGGATCATCCCCAATACTATTCCTAAACTGTTTATTCCAATACTTCCACAACTCCTGACTTCACCTAAAAGGAGATTTAAAAATGGAGGTTTTTTCTTAAAACTCGAAACGTCTGGAATAACTGGTTGTCTGCTCCAAGCTTAATACCTGCCAAAACTGTTGGACCAAAATCTGATCCATATTTTAGGAAATCAAATCCTGTTATTCTGGCAGAGAGCATAAGGTGGTGCTAGAAGTCCTAAATTATCAAATTCCCAACAGGTATGTAAAATTGGGAAGCTAAAAGAGGATTTTATGGTTGGATTTTCCTCTGTCACTTCAAAGCAGAACAGAAGTTGTCAATAGCTGAAGTGGGAAATGTTTGTGTTAGAAATGTTAATTGGAAAGAAATGTGAGGCACTGCCTGCTGCTGGTCACTGCAATGGAAATTTAAGTTAATATTAAAAATATCCACACATTAATGCATAATTCTAAATAAAAAGCAATGTTTGTGAGAGGAATTTTCTAAGGGTTTTTAAATTTAGACATTCACCATGTTCTGACTTCCACTGCTTTCCTCTGTCAGAAATGTAAAGTTGGTGTCGCTCCAACATCCTGAGGGCAGCGGTTTTTTACTTATACAAAAAGACAGGTGAACAGAAAAAAAAAAAAATTCTTGGATATAACATGAATAAGAAGAATTTTTGGGTGCTGGATTCTGATTCGCACCACAAATGAATACCTCGGCATTTATTCATTGACTCTGGCAGAGCTTGCACTGTGCAGAATAAAGTTTAAAAATATTAATAGTTCTACTTACACTTTTCCACGTCTATTGATTGATTTCAGTTTTTGGATGGTGCCAATCAATACTAATCAATATCTGCAGCTGCTTTTTTTTTCCCAGTCAGTTCTTACTGGCTCGTACAAAGAAAAAAGAATCCAATCTTGGGTAAGTGTGTGCTGGTTTTATACACTCCACATCATGTTTGAACAAGGTGAGATTGCAGGTTAAATTGCATGGAGGTCCAGATACCTAAACAGACTGCCAAAAATCCCTGGGAGATGATGCTTTGAAATTTTAATATAGAACAAATGTCACTGTATAGCAATGGGGAAGATATAAAGGACTTCAGAGTTCAATAACAAATCCAGAGTTGTTATTTGAAACAAAAATGCAGCTCCTGAGGACAATCAGTTCAGTTTTCCAGCAGCAGCTACACCGTGTGGTCATAACCATTTTTTCCCTTTTATACAGGAGTCTCCAGGTGCACATTTTTAATGCATCCCAGCAGTTTCCAGTTAATGTTTTATATTTCTACAGCTATTATTTTCTGTTGAAAGAAAACTAGTAAAGGTTCAGTCAAGAAAGGGAAAACAAAAGGAAAAAGATCAATATTAACACTCTACAAATATTGACTTAGCAAAGTGACTTTGGTGTCTCTCTCCCCCAGGAGTTTATATTGAAAGAGCGGTTTATTTAAAAGAAAATACTGATAGAACATATTAGTCTAACTAAAAATCAATATTTTCAGGTTACAGCATATATTTACCAAGCAATGCCCAAGAAACTGAATATGCTTACAGATCTGTTATTTATTTCCAATTACCTTTCATGCAAAGGTTTATGATACACAATCTTTCAGACTACTTAAGCATTTAAAGTTCTCACCAACCTAATAAATTATTAAATTTTAAATTTCTCAAGAAGTCATTACATGTTTTCTCCAACAGTGGTTTCATTTATAAAAAACACATTTTGTTCTATTAAACCTTCACACCTGAAAAATTCTTTCCAATAACTTGTTGTCAGCAAAACCAACAGTATATAAAAACATTGATAATAATAATACGTATCAGGAAAGCTCTCAGTAGTTTGTAGCTGCCCTTGACAAACAATTAATAAAACATAAGACACCATTTTTCTCTGATTTTTAGCTTATTTAAAATGCAATAACACAGGCGCCTAGAGGAAAACACCATCATTTCAGTGTGATACCTTCATTGTGTCAGGCTCAATAATTAGCTTTGCGTTCCTGCTGCTGCTGGCACCTGCAGTGACAGTGGTGGAGGTGGAAGCTTTGCCACTTTGAGCTGATGAAGGTCTTGAAGGAGCTCTGCTGTCACCTATAAAGAGAGATATTTAATTACAATTACAGTATTTCAACCCTCTCCTAGTGCTGTTTATCATAAACCTTGCATTTAGAAGCACAAAGAAAACTGGATGACAAGAATTCAGTCAGAGACCTTCCCTTCAGCACTGTCGTGTCACTTTTGCTCCTCTTTGGTACTGCCCAGATTTGAAGCAACTTGGAACAGCACAAACTGCATCCCAATATTTCATACTTGGTGCCTCTGCAGTCTGTTCCCCGTGGACTTTTTCCAGTTTGGGAAGGTTTTGAAGTATCTTTGTAACTTCAGGAAGGACCTTAAATTCTCCTATTGATTGTGCTTGAAAAGCAGCCTCAAGAATTGAAACAAACACACAGTTTATTGATAAATGTTTAGGATTTCATCTCACATCTGGGAAGGAAATAAATAACTTGCCTATGTTGCAATATCTGAGCATTCTTCTCTCTCTTCCCTTTGGACTGTGTCACATGGCAATCAATAAAATCCACCCTTAGGAATTTGAGAGCTTTGGAGATGCAGCCATTTGAACATATTTTACTGACACATTGATGGGATTGCCACAGCAGAAATTATATTAATAACTAAAATCTCCACTAATCTGAGAAAAATTAAACAAAAACTCAACTCTGCTCATTGAGCCAGAGCTTCATCTCCAACAGAAAAACCATAAAATATAAGAAATATAAACACCTTTAGCCAGTTTGTGATCAGTTTTCCTGGAGATCCTCGGGGATGGTTTCGACACCGGCAGTGTGATCCCTTCAGAGGAATTTTCAGTTTGATTCCCAAACTGCTGCTGCCTCAGTCGAGGATCAACTTCCAGCCTGTCCCTTGCAGCCTTGCAGCACTGCTCACTGGTGGTCAGGTACAGCTCACAGAACTTGAGAGAAAAAAAAGAATATTTCACTTACCTGGTTACCTTTCTCACGGTTTTAAGGAGTAAAATGTAGCATTAGCAAGGAAAGGACAGGTCAGCAGAATTTTCTCTTCAAGACCAGTATTAATTTAAATTTTCATGAATCAGAATAACCACTCAAGTATCACAGTAAAATGAAGCCATGATTCAACAAGGCAGTCCAAATATTGAATAAATATTAAATGTGACTTTCAACTCTTTCTTTCTAGACATTTGAAGACTGATTTTTAACATAGGATTCTTATCAGCTTTCCTCCTATGAAACCATATTTCTGTACAAATCTTTGTGGGCTGTTTATTCAGTCCAAAATTTAGGATCCTGGGGTAAGGTCATCGCTAATGCTCATATTGTCAGTAACACAAGAACAAATGTCACCCTAGGCTTTACCTTGTTGTAGTCAAGTTTGCCACTGCAGTTAAAATCAGCTTGTTTAGTAATGGTGGCCACTTCCTCACAGGTCATTTTATCACCTCTCTGCAAGAAAAAACCAGCTCAGTTTGAGTTCCTCATCAAGAATCCTGTTCACCTACAGTAAAATTCAATAAACAAACAAAGGGTCTTTTCATATTCTTTCAGGAAATCTTATCCTGCAACAGATTTCAATGGATTTTGATTTGAATCATGAAAACAGAGGTCAAAATCATTAAAAATTATGTCCTAACAATGCTACTAAACACTGAAGAGATAAATTGTATCAGTTTATGTAATTCTGTGGTGTCTTCTAGAAACCCACCACGAAAATCTTCCATAAAATGGGGAATCTCAGCTCTCAGTCATTCTTGCTTATATTGTTTTACCATCTAAATTTCCAAAATCTCTACTAATTAAAGATGGATAATTAACTTCCTAGTGATACTTACTGTTGTAAGAATTTTATAAAGTTCATCATGTAAAATATATCCAGCCTTATCTGTGTCTATTTTTCCAAATGCTTCGAGCAGTTCTTTTTTTGTAGCTGGCTTTTCTTTTTTTAAAATAGCACAAAAATCATCAAAATTCAGTGAAGTTGTTTGTGAAGTCCAGTATTTATTAATGGTCTTCTGAGAAGGATTTCTTCCAGCCTGCTGAAGTACTGCACGACAAAACACAATATTAAATATATATTCCAGCTGTTAGGAAAGGACTTCTCTCCAAACATCCTTGAGTCACTTTCCATGTTCAGATTTTTTTAAAGCCAAATCACTCCAAGAGAAAAGTGGGCCTGAAAGACAGTTTTGGCTATGATCTTAGTCAAAATATCCATGAACTCAAAGACAGCCTCAAGTGTAAAGTTCAGCCTAAATCCAGTGTTTTAATATCAAGAACGTATTATTTTTAAACCTGCACATTATTAGATCATATTTCTACATAGATCAACATCATCTTTGCACTTCCTTTGCCAAGAACTGAGATCTAGAGTAGAATTTATCCGAGACAATATTTTATGTCACGCCTGGACATTTGAATGTATCAATTCAAATTATACAACATGAATTTTAAAGGACAAATGATACCACCAGGCAGCCAATGCCACACATGCAACCAGTGCCACGGATGTTACACCTGGCATTCTCCAAAATTAATTCGCTGGATCTATTTGCCTCTTCAAGGTCTTTACTGAAAACATCCTCTCACCAGTTTTCAGTGTGATGAAGGTATTACGTTAAATGGAAATGAAATTCAAATTACAGTCTATCTGAAATGAGAGGGATGTGTTTATATCTTCCCAAATAATCAAGTCTTTTAGGGAAGCACAGGAGATCCTCCATCTCTACCTGGGCTGGCATTTGATTTTGAGCCAGTTGAGCAAAGACCAAGCCAGTGCTGGGAACTGCTCGGGAGCATCTGTGAAATGAGGCGGTGGCATCGTTACAATGCTCAGTGGGAACTGTGTCACCAGCAAACCAACCAAACAAACCAGGCACCTTTGTTGTTAATCCCTGCCTCGATGCCAAGCACTAAATAAAGATTTGTGCCCTGTCACCTCTGCTGGAGGGGCCAGGAGAACAGAGCAGGGCTCACATCTTTATCCGAGCCACGCCTGGGCACGGAGCAATGGTTTGGGGATTTCGGTGTCAAGGGCAGCCAAGGAAGGGCAGTGACTCTGTGGGTTTGTTTCCATGGATAGCAGAGTTCCCTGGAATGTCAGTGCATCACATGACTATATTTAACAGTTATCCATCAAATATACAATCCTGTATTCTTGTATCTCCAGGGAGATCAGCACTTGCTATTCCCTACGTGCCTCCCAATTCGTATTTATGGAAGTTCAATCAGACAGCACCTTTTATTTATATTTCTTTATGGTCTGATTCTGCTAAATCACTTCAGTAATATTACAACAGACAGGAAATGAAGCTACTATTCGTAGGTAAGCAAAACTCCTACTAATAAAATTTCACAGGGCCAATCTCTCAGTGAGACTCTAGTTTAGAATATCAGCCAAACTTCATGAAGCAAGAGATGCTTAAACGTTGGCACCACTTGTTTTGAGAAATGCCAAAACTGACTTAAGATGAAATATAAGTCTCTAACTCTCAAGGATTACAAATTCTAAAATAAATTCTCAAATAGCTCTGGAAAGATTGGGAATCTAAACAACTAACTGCCCTCTCTAAGTTGACCTTGAAAGCAAATTGCCCAAACACTTGCTGCGTAGCCAAGTGGCATATGGATAGAGATGAAAGCCAAAGCATTTATTAAAGAGATGACATTTGTTCACACCACCCCTCTGTTAAAATCCAGATTATCCCAAACTATCATTAGGATGTCATAAAGGCTCTTTTATTGCAGCTGAGAAAGCCTGGAGAGCACCAAGTCACAAGCTGTAGGAATGTGCTTGCTAATGGGTAGAATTTCATGTTCCCATGTAGGGAAAGAAGCTGCCATCAGTGCAATAGAGAAGTGCACTCAGCTTTTACAGTGGTGCTTTCCATGAAAAACCTTTAAATAAAGAACAAAAATGCTCTAAGAAAAACAAAATCACCAAACAGAGCACACACTCCTACAGCTCCAAGAAAACTGCAAAGTTGTAATTGTATTTGCTTGAGAAATTTTATCTGGGGTAGTGAATCCTCTTTCAAAACTGAAACAGGTTATTTATTACTCAGTCTTACCTTACTCCTTCCTTATCTTACCTGGTCACTAAGATATATTATAAAGAAACCAACTTCCATTTTTCAGGCAAATTTTTCTCACTCCCCTTCGAAATTCCTAAAGTTTTCAAAGCAGAGCCCCACAGCTTTCAGGATCTACCAACAGCCTGATTTAGTGCAGCTGAAGCAGTCAGAGATACTTTTTTCCTGTTGTATTGCTGACACCGCCACCACTTACACACAAATATAGTCTGGATGAAAAATGAGAACTTTTGATTCCAGTCTGTGTAATTCACTATTTGAAGTAAAGAGTAAGAATTCTTATAGAAAAGCAGTTATGGTGATTTTCTGTGCCAGGGCAATGGCCTACTCTAAACTGAACTGAGACCCTTCATACTGGTGATTTACAGATTAAAAGCTCTGTCTGGCATTCCCACTTCCAGCAGGCATCTAAAACTACTCTCAATTCCTTAAAACACTGAGTTTCTGCACTGTAACATCCCATGTAAGAGTTAGAGGGAAGAAGTTCCAATCATTACCTAAACTGAGTTGTTCTTTTGATTTAATATTTTCCAAGCTGCTTTTCAAGACAGTCAGATAAGCTGCTCTGCAGTTCATGTAAAAGATGGCTTCTTCTGCATGCTGGGACTTCTTCCCTTCGGAATTTTCCAAGTGTGTGGCTTTCTGATTCCCAGGACTGCCGGCCATCCTGTGAGGGATACAATTCCACTTAGAATTTGTAACTGGAATTAATAATTACACTGTTTGTCCTCTGAAACACAGACTAGCCCCAGTTGTCCAAACATCTAGGTCATATCCTTCCTGTCCTCTAAACCTGGGATGGGAATAATTATCTACACTTGTAGGAAAGGACCACGAGATCCACAAACAGAAACAAGTTTGAGCTCTACCTATGATCCACAATTTATCCTTCACTGGCAGCAAAAAGTTTAATTTCACTGTATTTTATTTTGTTTCAGACATTTGATATTACAATTACTATATAAATATTATATAGTCGTGATTTTTGAAAGCATAAAAACATTTTCACGTTATCTGTGAAACAAGGCTTTGCCATCCACGTTTTCTCTTTTTACACTTATAACTCAACAGAACATATGGATAATAATAAAATTGGTCAAAATTATAACCCTTAATCCTTCAAAAATGCCACGTTAAGCACAGAATTCTATTTCTAAGAGTTACCTAAATACAAATAATAGAAATAAATGTGCACAAAACTTTAAAAGTAAGTGTGCAGAAAACTTTGAGCAACTCAGGCCTTTTAAGTCCAAGGCCCATACAATTATAAATGAATGGAAAACACCAGAAACACATCTTTTTCTCAATTACTAAAACAACTCAAAGCAGTAACTAAGGCTGTTTGCTCACCAATGGTCAGCAAACCCTGACAGCAGCTTTCTGCTTCCACCAGGGGTGATTAAGGCTTTTAGAAGGCCATCACAGAGGGACACTAAATCCTGTTGTGCTGTTGCCTTAACAGCCTCTTGTATTATTTTACCCAATGTTGACTTCAGGAAATATATTCCAGTACAATAAATGGAATATCTCAAGTTCAGCAACAAGACAACAACATCCCAGGGTCCCCTTCAGGACTCATTGGATTTTTACTCAGGAGGCCTCAAGCACTGGCACCTTGTTGAGTTATACAGGTCTTTCACACCTGGGAAAGGCAGATAATAATCGCTTATCAAGGATGAAGTACCCAATTTGTAACACCCTGACACTTTAATATTACACAGGCACCAGAAGGACCCCACAGGGACCCCCTGACACAGTCTGGCTCCTGCAAACGGGTGTCACTATAATTAAGCACCAGTGTTACACACGTGGAATGGAACTGGGGGTAAAGGCAAGGAGGAGGAGAAGAAGAATAAACCTTAATTTTCCAGTAACCAGTTTATAAAATGTGAACCCTTGTTTGTACTCCTTGGACTTCCCATTACTGAGATATTTCGTACGTGGGCCAGGAAGTGCTGCCAATCCATCGCTGGGAAATCCAGTGAGCAATGGCTTAGTGACAGCACTGCCAGCAGCCCCATGGCTTAGGCTGGGGCATTTTACTGGATAAATGACACTTTAGAAAAATAGACAGAGGGGAACAATCTAGCCCAGGCTTCCAAACAGGGAGAGAGTAGGTTTAGATTAGAGACTGGGAAGAAATTCCTCCCTGTGAGGGTGGGGAGGCCTTGGCACAGGTTCCCCAGAGAAGCTGTGGCTGCCTCTGGATCCCTGGCAGTGCCCAAAGCCAGGGTGGATGGGGCTTGGAGCAGCCTGGGACAGTGGAAGGTGGCAGGGGTGTCACTGGGTGAGTTTTAAGGTCCCTTCCAACCCAAACCAGTGTCGTATTCCCAGCCCAGAGCACTGTGTGCCACGTTCACTCCTTCCTTGGACACCTCCAGGGATGGGGACTCCACCTGGGCAGCCCCTTCCAATGTCTAATCACCCTTTCTGTGAAGAAATTCCTCCTGATGCCCAAAGTCAGACCCTCCATGGCAACACTGACCTTCATGTCCGAGGCTCATCCACACAGAACCCACATTCGCACAGGGAAGCTGCGCCCTGCTCCGGCCTCGTCCACCTGAAACGAGGAAACTTTTCCCATATGGATCTCATCACCTTCCCCCCTAGTGGGCGCACGGGGGCTTCAAGGGCTAAATTCGCCAACCACCAAAAAAAAATAAAACTACAATCCCCTTCCCCCAGCTCTGACGGGAATCAGCCCTCCTTCCCTCCCTCAGCCCTGCTCGGCGATCCCTGAAGGACTCCTGAGGCGCGTTTGGCCGCCCCGAACCCGCCGCCCGAACTCCCCCGACCCCGGCTCCTACCGCGCACAGCGGGACCCGACGAGCGCACATCGACACCGGTCTCGACCTCGGCCTCGGCCCCGGTCTCGCTCTCGGTCTCTGTCCCGGGGGTCCCGGTCTCGGTCTCTGTCCCGGGGGTCCCGGTCTCGGTCTCTGACCCGGGGTCCCGGTCTCGGCCCCGCAGCCCTGCCGCGCTCCTCGGCCCCGCCCCGGCCCGGCCGGCCCTCGGCGCCGTTTCCAGCCGGCGGCGTTTGGCGGGCGCACGGCGGGAGCTCTGAAGGGGAGGCGGCGGGAACGGCTCCGGGATGTCGTAGGTGTCTGGGGAGCGGGGCAGCGCTGCTCTGCTTCTCCGTCCGCTCTCTCTCCCCTTCCTCTTCTCCTTCTCTCCTCTTCTTCTCTCCTCTTCTTCCTTCTCTCTCTTCCCCTGTTCTCTGCCCTCTCTTCTCCTCTCTCTCTCCTCTCCCTCGGCCGCGGGTTGATTCCTGCGGGCTCGGCGGGACGCCGTGAGGGGAGCGCTTCTCCCGGCGGGCTGCGGCTCCCGAGCGCGTTCCGTGAGGGGAAAAGTGCGCCCAGAGTCGGCCCGGGGCGAGGAGGAGCGGCCAGCGAGGGGGCGGGATTTGTTTCCAGATGAAAACAGAGACCGGGAAATGTTCGCGATGGTGGTTCCTGGGGCAGCGCTGGGTGGTCGGTGCTGCTGTGGATGATACTCTCTGTATTCTGCGTTTCTGAGGGATCGAGGGTGACTGTTCGGAGGTGCCCAGCGACAGGACGAGGATCAGTGGCCGTAAACTAAAACACAACGAGTTCCACTTCGACATCAAGAACAGCTTGTGTACACTGAGGGTGGCAGAGCTCTGGAACATCTGCCTGGGGACGGCGTGGAGTCTCCCTCTCTGGAGACATTCCAAACCCTGTGTCACCTGCTCCGGGTCACCCTGCCTTGGCAAGGGGGTTTGGACTGAATGTTCTCTGGAGGTCCCTTCCAACCCCAATTATTCCGTGATTCTGTATCTCTGTACATCCCATGGATAACACCTGTGGGGCTGTGTGGGAGAGGGGCAAGAAGAAGGATCTCAGGGTGGTTCAGCTTGGAAGGAACCACAGTAGGTCATCCAATCCAGCGTCCTCCAGTGGGGTCATCCCAGAGCACATGGCACAGGATTGCATCCAGGCACTTCTGGAATATCTCCAGTCAGGGAGACACCACACCCTCTCTGGACAATCTGTTCTGGTGCTCAGTCACTGCATGGGAGAGAAGTTTTTCCTCATATCCAGGTGGAACTTCCTGGGCATCATTTTCTGCCCACTGCGTCTTGTCCCGTTGCTGGGCACCACCAGGCAGAGCCTGGTCCATCCTCTGACCCCTCGCTTGGCCACCACTGAAGGGATTGACCAAAAAAAAAGCAGGTTTTGATATGAATATGGGAAAGAGTGACTTCAGCAGGGTTTGATGGCAAGGTTCACTCTGTTGCTTACTACACAGGTGGAGCATACACAGGAAAATGGGATCAGAATCAATTTAGAATGATTTACACAGAGACCAGGGATGCAAAAGGGTCAAGGGGACAAGGATGTGGATATGAAAGATACAGGTGCAAAAGAGTTTAGCAGCACTTAATCACGGACTGATTTAATATTTATAAAGTGATTCAACAGAATTTACTACAATTAAAGCAGTGACTAAATTATAGATTCACACACACACTCGGGGGCAGAGATGTGGGAAGGACTTGCAGGCCTGTGGAGATCAGGGCATGACACGCCCCGTGCCCATTTTCCATCAGGCTGTATCTCTTCATATTCTCTTCATCTCCCATGTCTCCAGTGGGAATAAATCCTGCTCGTTTTTCTCCTATATTTTGCAATTTATCAAGCAGTAAGTAATTAATCAAGTCATGTAAGTCTGGTGCTGCTCTTGTGTATTCTGGTCATCGTGGGCTTCTGGAGATCAATAAAGAAAGTTCTTTAACCTCCTAAATGTTAGGCACAAAATAATCACTGCAGGTTGCACATCTGGCTGTAAACATGTGCCATCATGCTCTGCATGGTTAAGAAAATAAATTAAGCCTTGTCAGGCTAATTCAGGGGTAGGAAACTCAGGTTAAATACTCTCACCACATGTGCCTCATCTTTCTGTCTCCTTTTCTTGTTCCACTCTGAGATTTGGTTCTACACCACAGTCAAAGTGAGCCATAAAAACAAAAAACCTTAAACCAAACTAAAAGTGGTGCTCTTCATGTTGTTTCCTAAAATACTTTTCTTTGGACATGTTTTTTTGCCACATTCTTCTTTTGGAAGATCTGAGAGACGACAATTTGGCCAACAGGGTTTTCATGTGAGGTGTCAGCGTAAATTTCGTTTCAGGGGTCCAAGCCAAGGTCTGTGTGTAGACTCAGAGCATAAATTTTAAATAATTCTGATTTAACTTCTCACATTATGGCATTGAAAAGACAATGAGTAAAAACGAGCCCCCAAGCAAGCCAGGCTATTGGGTGATGTGAGGCAAGATTGACCTTCTAAAGCTAAAATTGTGTCCTCCAATATAATATTCCAGCTCTTTCCAACGCTGAAGTGTTTGGAATGAGGCTCCATCTCTGCTCCCATAGTTCAGGGTGCTTGCAGAGAGAAATCTGGGCTGTGTGCTGCTCTGCTGCTGTACACAATATTTGACAGACTGCAAAGAACGTAGCTTTGATCACTGCACGACCTTCCCCCTAAGAAATGTTCTCAGTGTTTATAACTTAGTGGGATTTTCATGTAGTTTCTCATTTATTTCATCCTACAGCCATGCTGAGTCCTGATCCTGCTTTGCTTTGGCTTTCAGCTTCTTTTCAAGTCTGTCATAAAAACTTCCATCAGAACATGCCTTAGTGTAACATGCAAATGCATTGGCCCCCAGAGCATCCTTCCAGTGTGGGTGCATTAATAAATGGAATATTTCTCTGCTGCCATGAGCTGGAATGTGTAATGGAGTCGGGATTCCTTGAGCAATATCTGGTTCTCTTTAAAAAAGAAATACATTGTAAAGAATTCCATCAAACTGTTACAGCTTTGGCTGCCCTTTGGCCAGAATTTCAGAGGCTCTTTTAATTTAAATGTTACCTGTTCACTTGGCTTTTTTAAGATAGGATATTTCTTTTCTCTATTTTGTAATAGAGATAGCTGTAAAACAGTTTTCATATAAGACCCTTGCCTGAGTTACATATCAAAGATGTGTTTCCATTCTGTTTTCCCAATCCTTTAATTTACAGTTTTGGAATAGCAACATAAATTTTAAAAGGATATGTTTGGAATGAGGTCATCTAAATTCCTTACAAGGCAAAACGTTCTTTTTCCGAGATGAAAACTGAACTAAGTTCTTGAAATATGATGTATATTCCAAACCTTGTTTAATTCAGTGTAATATATATGTTTCTTGAGGACTGTTCTTACAAAGATTTTTTTTTTCCTCATCGTTTTATATCATGCTTTAAACTATTGTTAAGATTTAGGAACGTGCTTAAAAAGTTTCAGTTGTCTCTGGGAAAAATAGTCTTAATTTATGTTGACCTTTCTTTCCTTGGAGCATTTAGCCTGCATTCAATAAAATTTTGATGACTGCTCTTTAGAAGACAGCTGTACCATATAAAGTATTATAAATATTCAGCTTTCCTCTTCCAGTGTTGCCATTAACAGCTGGGCATCCAGTTCAGAGGAGCAGATTTTGCAGAGAGAGCTTGGCATGTTCCTGAATCAGGAGAGGGAAGAAGGGAAGCAAACAGTTTCTTATGGTTTGGGGACCTGTAAAGACATAGAGCATCTGTTCCCCAGTTAAGTCATAGTCTGGTAGCACTGAATCATGTTAAGAGCTAAAATGATGGGAAAAACTACTTTTTTCACCTTGGCTGTACCTGTGTCTTAAATGTCTTAAACATTATTTCGACTAAAGGCAAAATTATTTGAAGCCTTGCTCTGAAGGTATGTAAATGAAAATGCTTTTGGAGGGGGATTTGTTGTTGGTAGTCTTGGAGAAAAAGATAAATACTGAGCGTGATTTCACTTCAGTGCCTTGATTTTATCTCTGGTATAAAATGGAGAATCAGATTTTCTTAGGCAAACACTTTATCTTTCTAAACAAGCAACATTCTTGGTACAGTGAATGGATTTGCTTTGGATGCCATCAGTTTTCCTGTGCAAATGTGAAACCAGAAAAGGAGACTGTCTTTAACATTATCAATTATAGACCTTACTAACAGAAATCTTTGTGCCTAGATGACCATAAAACCTGTCCATATTTTTCTCTTGCAGGGTTAAGAGAGCATTGAATTTGGACACTGTTAAAAAAGATAATGTAAGTATTTAATGGTGTATTTATGCATCTGGGCTGTATAAATATACATGTATGTGTGTCTATCTATATCTGTGTGCAAAAATAAATGTGGATATAAACAATCTATTTCATTTTAGCTGCCTTTATATTGTTACAGATTGGATGTTGTCCGGACAAATCTTAAAGCACAAAATTACTGCTGCAAATATTAGTGTAAAATTTATTGTATTTCATTTGTCACAGAACTGCCTGGCGTTAAGTAATGTACATCTGCATGAATCACTTGAAAAATGTGCATATTGTTATTGCCATCACTATTTACCCAAGAGCTGAATGAGTTAAGATCCTTGGTGAAATCATTTATTAGAAATTAGCTCCATTATCCTGGGAAGCAAATGTTCTGCCATGTAATTGTACATGTGACAATATGGAATTACGATAATGCTGTAATCTGCATATTACAAACTGCAAAATTGAAATGAAAACATTAAAGGCATTTTCATGTCAGGGCTGTAATTACCTCCCTCAGCTAATCTGGCGTAATGAAACAATAAACTACTAACGCTGCCATAAATTTCGCCGCAGTTATCACAATAAAAATAAAATTGTACTGTTGCTATTATTTTTTGTAAATGCAGCTCCAGCATCCTCCCAGCCACCAGCACGTCGTGACATATGTCAGTTTATTATCTCTCCACAGTGGGTGTTGCTGCAGCCAGCAGTGCACAGGATCTTTGGGGGATGGCAGGGTGGTAGGGAAGGAAAATTTTGGAAAAATACAGAGAGAAAGAGCTGGTCAGCAAACGAGCTCCCAATAAATCTCCATGCCTGTGCTGTTTTGAAGAGGTTTTTTTTTATATGCAGCACGTATTTGGAGGCCTCACTGGCATTGAGCAAGGTAGAAAATTCGCCATTTCAAAATTTTCTAGACACTTATTTTTTTGAAATTTAAACAGAGATAGCAAAATACCGCAGTGGCACTAAAAAAAATCATTAGCAGTTTAATTAGCAGCTTAGTGTACCATTACCCAACTTGTTCTGCTCAGAATGCAGCTGTGACTGTAATTTCGCATCTGTTTCTTGGGCTGTAGTAACGTTTTTGTAGATGAGTGGTCCAGCTGAAATTCCATGGAATGCTTTTCCTGCCCTAAAGCCGTCCCTTCCCATGAGATAAAAAAGAGTTACTTGATGCTTACCTGCAATCAGGTTCTTGTGCAGCAAAAAGCTGAAGAAAAGCCCATTTGAATTATAGAAACTTTTAGTGGAGGCTCAGTGATGTGGCTTTACACTGATTTTTAGTTCACATGATGGCTCTAATAGATACATGCCAAAGATTTAAATTAAGTAACTTTATAGAAGGTAAGGAGGAACAGAAAGTAGTAAACACTCGTGGTTTGGGTGAAGGATCTGTTTCATCTTTGCTGTTTCTATCATTCCTTCCCTGCTTATCAAGAGTCCCTCATTCCGTGGATCAAAATATTCATGAACTCACCAGATCAGCAATGAGTATTTTTAGATTTTTGAAGTGTTAGCATGGTATTGTTAAAAAAATTGCATAACTGGAGTAAAACTCTTCTTCCTGGAAGAGACTAACTTACTAACAAATAAATACTGTTCTTGTAACTGCTACAGGAATTTTCTCTGGGTCATTGTTTAAAATAACCTTATCCATATCCAGAAATGGGTGAGGTGACTGCTGTTCAAGCAGGAAAAACAACCTGAAGTGTTTGGAGATTCTCCCTGTTACAAAGGAGATTTGATGACATGTAAACCCCTACACTGGCATTGATACTTCAGTTAATATTTCTTTTAAAGATGATTTGAAACATTTCTTTAACCTGCTTGAATGTGGCAGAACAGACTGAGGATTTCCATCAGGTGGAGTTGCACTACTGATAGACTGCAACAAGAGTATAAATGACCGGTGTGAAATTTTTTAGGGTATTTGAGACTAAAACAAGGCAGAGGCAAATGGGCAGCAAATTAAATCCTTTAAAATCTGGTGGAGGTCCCACCACTGATGACCAGCACTAGCACTGGTGGGTTGTAAGGTTTTGGGTTGGTTTTTTTCATTTCTGTACATGAGCAGTGCAGTGAAATCCCAGTTTCTCATCCTTGCAATTCAGCATCCATGCTAGAGTGTGTCCCAGATAATCCAGGTTCATATTCCAGCGTTGCAGACTAATTCTTCTGAAAACTTCTCTGCACAAATCCTTTAACCTCGTTAAATAACTCCCCTTGCATCATTAGACATATTGAAACCCTAAACCAGAGACAAAACTCTGGATTTAAGGGACTTGCTTTGGATTTTTTCAATTAACATTTGTTTAAAAAATGATTAGAAATAACTTTTGATACAATTAAAATCTGAAAATATTTGTGTCTTAAATTCTCATTACTGGAGGGAAAATAATACCAGGGTTTGGCTGCTTTAAAAAAACCCCAACCATCCAGGTGATCATTCCAGAATACCTAAATCCCTGGAAAACACATACTTTTTCTTTATGGAAACTGGGAGACAAAGTGTTTGGCAGGATTTTTGATTTTTTAGAGTCAAACGAATCTTATTGAGCAGAGGGAGCGATGGAGAAGCTTGATGAGCCCAAAGTCACCCCGCTGCGACATTTAACATGGGCTTTCCATAATGGGAACACATAAAGTCAGGAATTACTTAGGAAAATCTTAGCAGGTAGTAAAAGTTCCGAGTGTTTTTGTCAATATTCATCTGGATTTTTTTGTATTTTGCTCCATTTCAGGCACCTGATGCAACCCCTCAGAAGGCCAAAAGGAGCAATCTGAGCTCCTACTCCCCAACCACAGGCACGCGCCAGATGAGTCCCTTTTCCTCTCCCACGAGCCACAGTGCCCAAGATCCCAGGAATCCCCCAGCAGAGGGTGAGCTGAATATTCCATCTTTCTTACCACAGCATTTTCCTACTTATTGGCTGGATTTAGGGACTTCTCTCTCATCTGCTGTATTTGATATATTTTTCTTCTCAAAGAATTTTGATCTCTTCTGGAAAAGCCGATGTTGGGTTTTAAAGCTTGAATTTTTTCAGCTTAAATCTTGGGGGTGTTTGTGGAACAACTGAGTGAGGCAATTCTTAATTAACATGACACTGAATGTCATCAGCTCTCAGAAAATACACCTTTGTATGATTATAATAATTATGTTATTTCCAGTTCACTTTAGGATAAATGTTCACTTAGTTACACAGTCACAGTTTTTGACTCTGACTGCTCAAGAATTTCAGTAGACTGAGCTGCTTTTATGGCTGTATAAAAAAACTGTGGTTGTGGCTTCTTTAAGTGTTAAGGAACCCTCAGGTGACCTGGTGTAACTTTTTTATTTTAAAAAGAAGAATACAAAGGGACCTTTGGTCACCTTTCCCTATAGAGCTTTTACTTCCTTGCAGTACAACTCCTGGAAAAAATGGTTAAGTCTTGATTTGAAGACTGCAAATTATTTAAATAATAATAATTTTAAAAATGCATCATGTCCCTTGTTAGCAAATTCCTTGTTCAATTACTTGAGTTATTAAGAAAAAATCCCCTGTCTGATTTTGAATTTGTTTGGCTTTCATTTTCAGCCACTGGTTCTTGTTGGGTTACAGAGCTTTTTATGCCCTAGAGATTTTGGAATTTATGTGCAGGAATTGAGGCCTCACCAACATTCATGAATTATGATGAATAAAAATATTCTGAGCAAGGTGAAACAACCACTGTTTGAAATTTATCTGGGTGTCTGCAGATTTTAGCTATTGCACCGTCCTCTCCTGATGGATCTGCAAAAGTGGAGCTTCCCTCCAGGATTTTATATTTTATCCTAATTCTTTATCCTGCTGCCAGTCTTTTTTTTTTTCCTGTGTTCCTATAGCTACAAAACGGTGGTGTGTAATTATTAAATCCCAGGTTGTCCATTTAAACTCACAATTTCTGTTCTCCTTCTAAAAAAACCACAGTACTGGTCTAAAAGTATGACCTGTTTGATAATTGATGACTGATTTAAGTCCAAGTTCTATTGACTACTTAGATTTAAAATAAAATCTTTGAGGGTCTTAACTTTTAGCTACTGTATTAAAGCTTAAACTTTTATAGCACTTTGTCATTCTGAAGTGTTTCTAAATGTTTCACAAAATATTAAAATTAAAAGTTCATTTATCCTTGAGCGCTGAGACTCGTATGTAATAATTTAGATCTAACAAGAAGAAATCAAAGTGTTTCATGCTGAGTGTGGTCTCTCTTTTTTAGTCTGGTGGCAGGAAAGAGATTTATTACGTTGAAATGTGGAAAGCACCTCATTCCGCAGGGTCTGACTGGGATCTGTACATTTGTTAAGTCCATGGTAAATTCCAAATCTTTCTCTTAAAGGTGAATTTACAAAAATCTCCACGTTTTGTGATGCCTTCAACTTCAGCCACAATTAAATCATTTCTGATAGTCAGATGTGACTTTTTTATTGTTGGAACAAGTATTGATAGACAAGATAAAATTTTAATCTGGTTTTGTTCTGATCTGATTCCTGTGGGAATTGTGTAAGTCATGTAAATTCAGAAAGTCTTTTGTGGTCAGAGGTCACACTTATCCTGCCCCATCCATCATATGCCAAGCTGGAATATTATATTGTCAGTAGAGCATATTTGGAGCCTTTGGAAGCAATTTCCAGTATCTTTGTGGTTGTTTATAACATGGATTTGGGGCCAGGCAGGTTTTATAAAGGGAAATGGGAGTTTCATTGCTCAGTCATTCCAGCATTTTTAGGGTAATGCTCCATGTTAATCTGCTGTATTTAGGCAGTTAATAGGATAAAAAGCTCCTGAGAAGAACACAGTAAGTATCTGCCAGAATGATTCTAACTTCCAGTTATTAATGCTGTATTCCCAGAGTTTCCAGGAACTGAGGAGAGGTCAAACTCCAGAAGTGTAAATTATAAATAATTTAGTGTGGTTCAGTCCAAGTCCTACTTTCCAAGGGAGCTTTGGGGTTTTTCCTCTTCCCAAAAGATCATTCAGCACTCAACGTCCACACTAACACCTTCTTCACGTGCTTCAAATACCCCAAATCTTATTTTTATCTTTGTTATGTCTCTTCTTCCTTGTGACCCTCCGAGGAGACGGGAACGAGCAGAGCGATTCCGAGAGCGGATTATCCAGGAGAGGGCAGCCTCAAACAGAGCACGATGTGTAAGTGGATTCGATTCTCAAGTTTGTTATGGGTGCAGGGCTGTGGCTGCATCTCTTTTTTCACCACTGGACAATAATTGTGACGTTTATTCAACTAAATATTATGTTTGAAATTGTAGTTCTTCCTTTTCGTTATTGCACTTGAACTCACGATTTGTTTCCAGGCGTTTTTCCTTCCAATGGATGTTTTCCCACATCGTTAGGCTGAAATTCCTTCAGTGTAGGACAGTGTCTTCCAAGTCATGGAGCTGGACAGAATTGTTTGGATGGCATTTAAACAGTGAAAAATTAAATATTTACATTACACCGGTGTAAAACTGTAAATTGATTAATTGGGAGTTTTTTTGTGGCTCAGTAAATCCCTTGGTCAACACATCCAGCCTCATTTCTTAGTGACAGGAACTCGGAATTACAGAACAATTGGAGTAATTAGAGGCCTCATTGACATGGAAATGTTTGCATTCAATAATTCAGAATGTTTTTAAAAGGTTTGCAGGAGACCAGCAGTGACATTCAAATAAAAACATGGATAAACCTACACCTACACTTAATATTCATGTGAACTTCCATGCACTTAATTTTACAGATGGAAAATACATTGTCCAATACACTGATATAAATCCCTAGACCCACCCTGATTTCAGTGGGAAGAAACTCTGGGAAACACTGCAAACATGGATTTTCAGTGAGCGGGGACATGGATAATTGGAATTGTTTTACCTTTTTTATACAGGTTCCTGGAACTGCAGTCCCGAGTGAGAAGTTCCTTGCCCAGAATCCTGAAAATGAGAGCAAATCTGACAAGCCTGAAGGTCTGGTTTACACTGATTTGCTTTTTAAACTACTTCTAGTATAGGGTTTGAAAGCAAAATTAAGATTTTACATGCAACATTTGAGTTTTAAGGGGCAGAGAAGCAAATAAAAGACTTGAAACCAGGCAAGTTTGACTTGGGAATCCAGAAAATGCAAAAAGGCTCAAAATTTACTGGATTCTTTTTAAACAAGAAGAGTTGCTTTTCCAAGTCCTCTGTTTTTAATTTGTACACAAAACCATATGAAGTAGTTCTCAATTATTATTTATAACTTGAAATATGAATTAACTGCATAGATTTTTATGTCTTTGAAGATTAAATATCCTTTTGTGTTGAAGTGATTGTACCATGTAATTTACCACTAATGTATCATTATTTAATAGCCCAATACATGTTAAAATGCAAATCACTGCTCTCTTTTATTCCCATTTTGTTTCCTGACTAAATTTAGCACAAGGTTCATTGCTGTACATCAATAGCTGCAAAATAATTCAGTGTACTTGGAGGACTATGTTGATTTATTTTATGTGGACAAGGTTTTATTTACAAAAAAAAAAAAAAAAAAGCTGCTACTAATTGAAAATGTTCTAATTGAGATGTTTATTTAGAAGAGGTGGAATTTAGAGCTTCTGAACAATTTCCAGATTTTTTTTGGTGTGTTGTAAACATGGAGTAGACATTGGGAATGGGATTTAACAACGACTTTAATTGTTATTTTCCAGGCTTTGGAGGGCAGTAGAGAGCTGGAAAATATCATCGGAGTCTCCCACTCGTCCTGTATGCTGAGTGCTGAACTGCAGAAAACCCAGGCGCTGGGTGAGGAGGGGGCTCAGCCCATTTATCCCTTTAGAACATTTCCCAAGGATCACTCCAGCTGTTCCCTCTGGTACTCCCCAGGACTCGTGTTTGGCTCAGGAAAAATGCACCTCAAGTGTCCCTGTGCATCCGACCAGGGACATAAAAGCCAGGCACACTGGGGAGGGAAAACCTGGAAAAGCAACACCTTTTCTTATGGAAATGGTCGGTAAATAGTTAGATACTTAGTGGGTAGTTAGGTGGGGATTAGGCTGAACGTTTGCACTTGGATTGCTTGGCCTTTCTTCTCCCCTTCCGAGGAAGTTGGTTTGTTTGTTTGCCTGTCAGCAGGATTAGGCTGAATATAAATTTCCAGGCTTTAAAAATCGCTATTCATGTGCCTCGAAATGATGGACATTCCACATGCTTGTTGTGTTGGGATAAGGGCACTTCACAGCTGGCACATCTGCAATACTTTTCCAAAGGAACCCAGAAAGCAAACCTGAAGTGCCTGGCCTGCTGCTTTTTGTGGTTGGAAACAGGTGGACGCTAAAGCCACAGGTACTAGAGACATCTTCTGTTTTCCCAAACACTGGAATTCATGCGTCACATGTTGTTTAAATTACAATTTCTTCCCTGCCTTGTATTCCGAAGCTCATCCCATTTTCCTTTTGCATGTGCAGGCACTGCACCGTTCCCACGGTAATGCCAGATCCTTCCTTAGACAGGATGAGGTTACCTGGGAATAGTCTGGGTTTCCATCTGGGTGGGACACACAGCCAGCCCAAAGGACGGCTCTTGCTGCCACTCCTGTGTCCACCCTTTCCCTCAGCTCCTTGGGAAAGAAGCATCTTTCTGCCATTTCTGAATTAGGAACCATGTCAGCACTAGAAGAAAGAAAAATGGGAACAAAATGTGATATGAGGCTTGGAAGCACAACTTGTCAGAGTTATCTGAATTTCGAAAATTCTTGTTAATTTTTTTGAGCACAGTTACATAGGCAAGAGGGGTTTTTTTCCTTGAAATACTTTGAAAGTGAAGGAGGCAGCAGAGGTATTATTTTCTTTGAAAGCTCTGGGGCAACATTTGTTGATTTTGGATTTATTTCTTCACTAGTGAGTCAAGCAGAAAAACTGCAGCTGTTGAAAGCAAACCATGGAAAAGTCCCTGCCCGAGGTAAGAAACTCTTCATAACTCCTGTGTAACAGATGGTTTGATTCCTTTTGCTTGATTTCTTTTCAGTTCTTTTCACTTGAAATAAGTTGGGTAACCTTTAGGATATGAAAATGATGATAATCAAGTGTGTTTCTTCGACATGCTATGCAAATGTAAATTGAATATTTGCTGCTATTTTCATTGTATTGGCTATTTCCCCATGAAACTGTGCAAGAAGGAGGAATCATTCATTGCCTTGCACTTGTGGCATGGTCCAGAAGACTTTCCATACTTTTTATGTATCCCAATCATCCTTGTTCTTCCTCATCCTCCTCCCTCCCGCTGTGTTTTCAGTATCACAACCTTGCAGCAGAACCTTTTTCACTCTGTATTTTGTGGAGTGTTTCACCCACTCCAGGGGGCTGTGAAATCCCAGCTCTGAGGTTTCTTCATAACCAGTGCTGTGAAAATATTTGAAGCTGGTGGCGTTTCATCCACAGCTGCTCCAGTGCCTTGGCAGGAAGGAAGGGGACACACAGAGAATTGTTTAATTCCCTCACACGCAGTAAAATCAACAACCATTCCCCAGGGATATTCTGATAACTTCTATCTTCACACTTTCTATCTTGGAGGAGAGCAAACCCAGGATCAGGAGCAGTGGTGGCATCTCTGCTGTGGGGATTTCTCTTAAAGGACAGAAAATTGATCAAGCTCAGATTTGCTGGGCTGCAGCAGATTAGCTGAAAATGAAAAGGAGTGACAGCACTTGGGAAGGAATTGGGCTGATTTGTGCAGTTTGTGATTTACAGCTCCCTGTGTCCTCCTGCTGCAGCAGTCCCAGCTCCTGCCTGCCAGGGATGGGAATGCTGGGCTGGCACAGGCTGGAGCAGTCACTGCTTCCTTTGTGCTCTGCTCTGTGCTGCCCACCACAGACACATTCAGAGTTCCATCTTTGCTCCAGGAACCAGCCCCTAACACCCAACACACAGCCAGGCTGCTTAGATGAGAAGTATTTTGTGAAGGTAGGGTGGAAAAGAGAATTCTGAGTTTAAGCTGACCAATTTTGATGAAGTTCCCTTGTCGGTTTTCCTTTCACAAAGAATAAATTCAATTTTGCAGTCTTGAAAACACAGTAGCAAGAGAAGCAGAGAAGTTTGTGATCAAAGAGAAGCTATCTAGAGGTGTTTTACTTTGCCTTCTAGTTTCGGATGTGGGTTTTTCATAATTATTTTTAATTAGTTATGGCAGGGCTTAAAACTTATGACTGTTCTGTGGCTTGGTCCAGATGGAATGTCACATTATCATCACATGGTGAGGCATGAAATTTATTTACTTTATATAAACAAGCTCCTCTTAAAACAACTTCATCCAAAACATTCCTGGCTCAATGGGCAGCGTTGTGCAGAGCTCAGTTTATCATTTTGGGTGACCAGCATGGAAAAAAGGGCAGCATTGTTAGGCCATGACTCGAATTTACAGTAAACAAAATGTTTTTGAATAGAAAGTAAGCAAATTGTAAAACAACTGCCAAGAGATGAATCGAGCCGGTGTCTGGGAGTCCAAAATGTGCTTTCTGTATGCTGGGAATGGATGTGTGGGTTGGGGGGTGCATATTTGAAAGGAAAATTTCATAGGTTTGGGGATTCCAGGAGTGAAGGTTCTGAAAGGGGAAGCTGCTCCAGCTGGTTGTTACAAATGCCAGGGACACTTTGCTTCCCCCAAACCCCGACACAAACCGTGGCTGCGGCTGCCTGCTGGCCATGAGTGTTCCAGAGATCAAATACTTGCAGTGTTGAGGAAAACTCTTTCCAGGCTGTGATGAAATAAAAAACACTTCCTTTTCTGTGGGGCTCTTCATCCTGCCGAGCCCAGGGGCAAATCTGATCCTCGCTGAGTTCTGAACATTCCCAGCTTTCATAGCGGGGTTTATACAAGTGACTGAGCTTTGTGCTCTCGGGACAGCAGTGGTGGCTTTCCAAGAGCCTGGATCAGGGTTAACTGGATGGGTTTTATTCCATGCCACTTGAAATCACTGATGAAAGCAAAGCTGGAGAGATGAGGGACCGAAACTCCTGAGTTTCTACCTTTCAGTCCAGTTTCAAAGGCTGCATTTATGGTAAAGCATAAATCCCATTTCGCGGCCACTGTGAAATATAAGCACCTCCTTAATAATCAGAGCTCCTCCTCGAACCAGGTAAAAAAGGTAGAAATACAGAATTCCACCATTTATCCCATTTTGTGTCAGTTTGAGTTTGGATTTTGGGTGTCCTAAGACTAAACCACTTGGCTCTGATGGGTTGCTGGGGGGTTGTTTTCACATCTTTCTCAAATAAAGTGAAACAAATTTGTTGATCATTAGATGTACTTGGGTGTCTGTCCCACCTTTCCTTCCTCCTCCTTGGGGATCTTCTGAGGAGAAGGGGATTTTTCCAATTGTAAAACCCTAACTTAAAAACCACATTTATTTTCCTCAGCCCAATTTTGTATCCACTTGCAGGGAAGAAATGCCATTATCCTTTTGCTGGGAAAAGTCTGGGAACTGGCTGAGCAGAAATTGTAATTCTGGAGGGATCTGGCCTTGTTCATCTGCTCTTCCTTGTGGAAGAATATCCCAATTTGTGCTCCTGAGACTTCCCTACCATCACACCTGGGGCAGGCCTGATGCAGTTCCTCACTGAGTGGGGACTGCCCCAGAGGAGCGTGCTTTGCCCCAGTTTGTGTCCTGGGGATGAAAAGCTGTTGTTGCTCAGGCTAAATTTGAACTGAAGTCTCCTCATTCTGTGCACATGGGTTGGTTTCAGTTTGGGGCCGTGAGAGTCCCTCCCAGTGGAGGAGAGGGAGCAGATCCCACTCATCCCAGTACCCCCAAGCTGCTTTTCCCAGCACAAGCGAGGAATCCTGCCCACTGACAGCTCCAGGAGCTGGGTGAGCTTTCCAGTGCTCCTTCCCAGCAGGATTTGGGGCTGTTGGGTTGTACCCACACCTGTATTTTACAAACAGCCCGACTCTGGAGGAGTCTCTGGGTCTGGGTCCAGCAGCACGAGGAGTTTTGGGGATGGAGGGAAGGAAAGGGCCGGCTCCAAGGCCCTGCAGTGATTGAACAGCCTGGGCTATGTAGATGAAATATTAAGCCATTAACTGCAGTGGCAGATACAGAAATGCACATGAGACATATGACTGGAGGCCCCAGACGAGTACACAGAGAACTGTCAACCTGCATTGTAGATTTAGGTGTCAGCCCCATTTATTCAGAAATTTCACCCTTGTTTTTACACTCTATTTTCCTACGTACCTTTTTAGAGATGCAACAGCTATTAATTTTTAATTCTGATGGATCTAGTTTAGAGTATTAAGCTTAATGAAAAATTCAAAAGAATTGTAGTTCTTCCAACACGTAGCAACTCCTACATGAGAATAAATACTGCTTTCTCCCATGAATATAATTATTTTAAATAAAAAAGAAAAGAAACATTAGTTTGGACTCACTTAGTAGCAATTATATGTTTAAGAGGTGTAAATAACTTGCTATCCAGACGTTACAAATATCCAGGTGCTCTGTATGTGCTGATGACAACAAAATTGAAAAGAAAGACTGTAATAATTCTGACTGGTTTTCTCTGCAGAAGATATTGATTATTTGTGTGTGGTGAGAGATTTGGAAAATTCAATTAAAGGAGTTGTGCAAAGGTTTCATAAATTTCCCCGGTACAGCGTGTACACAGACATTGCTGCGTATTAAATCAATGCAGCACTTCACAATATATTTTCTTTGAAACATAAAAATAAATAACATTTAAACAGTTCTGCTTACTACAGAAACAAATTTTATTTTCTGTGAAGCATTTAGTCATGTGCTATCACTGACTCATACACATTTGCCAGCTGTAACAAATTTTATAGACGTTTTCTCCCGAGACATAGCTCATATACTATGAATTTTTAAATGAGCAAATGGTGAAGAAGGGATGTCAGCAATATAAAAATTGATCAGTTAAAAGATAAAAGCATAAGTAAAGAGATTTGTATGGTAGTCTTAATAGGTTTTATTAAATAAAAATACTATAAAAAGACAGTAATGAATAGACTGAAGGTTTTAACTGTGGTTGAGGTGGAGAAAAATTATTCTGGCACATTTAGTAGAAGATTGGTTTTATGTCACCCGACAGGTGAACATTTTTTTTCTCTCTGCTTTTCAGATCTGGAAATGTTTTAGAGCGGTCAAAGTTGGGAGAGGAGGGTGGGGGAACTTGGAGGGGAAAGGAAACTTGGGAACATTCAGGCCTTTTAGTGCCTGTGTGGGCCAGGGCTGGGAGAGGCCGTGTCCAAGGGCAGGGATGGCTCTGCCAACCCTCTGGAGCAGGTCTGGGGGGACTCCAGCCACTGCTGACCCTGGGAACCCTAAACCTGGAGCTGAGGAGGGGAACAGGCTGGGCCTGCACCAGCCACCCCTTCTGCCACAGCCCAGGCACCTTCTGGTCCCCTCCCCGAGCCCTTTTCAGCTTCTCCGCTCACAGCCATCCTCGTCCAGGAGTTCCTGGAATGTTCTCCTGGGTTTGATGGAGCTGAACTCACTCAGGAGCTCTGCAAGTAAAAAATACTGAGAGAGAGAAGAGTTGTTGGGGGTTTTGTGTCTGTTTTGTTGGGGCTTTTAAGAACAGCTCACTCAGAGCTGAGGCAGGGCTGGATGGGATATTAGGAAGGAATTGTTCCCTGGGAGGGTGGGCAGGCCCTGGCACAGGGGGCCCAGAGCAGCTGGGGCTGCCCCTGGATCCCTGGCAGTGCCCAAGGCCAGGCTGGACGGGGCTGGGAGCAGCCTGGGACAGTGGGAGGTGTCCCTGCCATGGCAGGGGTGGCACTGGATGGGCTTTAAGGTCCCTTCCAACCCAAACCATTCCATGATTCCTTGTTTGGAAAACAAAGGTGAGTCCATGATATTTTTTGTGAATCTGGGCAGCTTCTATTTTTCAGGAGAGCTCAGCATAGTGGTCTTGGCATATTTGGGTTCTTTACTCACCATATAGTCCAAATGCTGCAATTCATGGTTAAAGGGAAATCAGATCCATGAAGGAATTGCATTTAGCACAAGGAAACCAGCTTGTAATTAAATCTTTTTTCTGTTATTTGCCATGCAAGATTGGACAGTTTCCTGTTGTGAGCAACTGTGGGGTTTTTTTGTTGATAATTCATGTAAACTAAGGATGATTATTGGGAATAAAGCTGAAAAGTGGTACCTGAGGCCAAGTTGGATTGGATTCTGGAGTAACCTTGTGAGTCTTGGCTTAGGACAGAATCTGGGGTTGGTCTGGGTCAGCTCCAGGTAACGTTGTGCGATCCAGGGGCAGGTGTTGGTGTGGAGTCACATCCTGGCAGTGCGAGATCCCCGTGGAATCACAGTGTGCCAAGGGAGGAGAAATGAGGGGACCCTGCCCCAGCAGCCCTGTGGCCGTGGGGTTTGGTGCCCTCCCCAGCTGGGTTTCTCTGCAGCTGTGAAATCCCCCTTTGAATGTTCAGTATAACTCTGAATTCTCCCTTCACCCCTCTGTGGTGGGGGAATCGAACACCCCAGAGCCACCAGCCCTCAGGGTGCTGGGACAGAGCTGCTCATCTGCTGCAGGGACCATTTGGCAGCGTTGGCACTGCTTCCAGACCCTTTCCCACATGTTCTCATTCCCTGAGTTCCTTTCTGCCCTTGCACACTTCTCCTTTGCTTGTCCCAGCCACCTGCTCACCCTCACCCTGCCCTGCCCTGCCTGGCTGGGGCTCAGGTGTGGGTGACTCTGGGATGGGTGTGGGTGACTCTGGGATGGGTGTGGGTGCCTCTGGGATGGGTGTTCCTCTGGTGCAATCCCTGATTGGGCTCTGCTGCCACGGCCCTTGCGAATTCTTATTTATTCTTTTATTACTGATAGCAAAAAGCAGCACCAGCCTCTCACACTCAGGGCACGTTCTGCTCTGCTTTGCCATCCCTGCTAATGATGTGACACACGTGCAGCCACTCACCAGGACAAGCTCTGAAATCCCTGCTGAGACACCATGTTTGAAGGAAAAAGGGTGCTGGGTTCTTTAACCACCACAGCAACTTCTTTAACTCGTGTTTGAGACAGGATTTGCACAAATTCTGTCGACACACCGCTGTTGTTTATCATGTGCCACGTTTCTATGTTGTTTTCCTCGTTCACAGGGCACATCCAGACTGCCGGGAGTGCTGCATTCCTGAGCTCACTCCTGGACAGAAGGAAGAAGTCCCTGGGCCTGCTCCCGGCCTTGCCCAGCACCGAGGCACTGCCAGAGTGACCAGGACCAAGGTCCTCCTTGCAAACCATGTGCAGAGAGCTCTGGGATGTCCTGCAGGCTGCACGGGCCTGAGGGCCATCAGTTGTTTCTCTGCACAAGGGGTTTGTTCATGGCTTGTTGAGCACTGTGACAAAGTGGCTCTGTAGAAACTCTGCTCCCCCACTAAAACATCCTGTGGTGTTTCTCCTCATCTTGCTGCTGCTTTGGCTACTTGTCCTTGTTGCAGCATTTCTCCTCACCCATCTGTTCCTCCTTTGGTTACTTGTTCTTGTTCCTTAAAACATCCCAAAATGTTCCTGCAGCCCAGGGCAGAAGGGCTGCTGTGCTCCTTGCCTTAGGCTGTGTGTGTGTGTGTTTTACTGGACATCAGATCCATAACCCCAAACAGATCCCATGAACGATGATGCTGCTGTCTAATTGCTATTTATTTTAGTCATTCCTCATCTCCCCACAGGCATTATGTGAAAAATGCATTCCACATCAACCCAAACTTCTCCATCTGCTGGACTGGACTTAAAAGGAGCGAAGAACTGAGTGTAAACCAATCTCCCCAGCAAATCCCAGCTGGGGAGCGCTCGCTGCGCCGGGCAGGTGCACGTCCAGATAACATTTCTGGCATCTATTTCAACTTAACAATGTGCACAACCAGATAATCTCAATGTAAATAATCCACCCTGGGTGGCTGTGCAGCCCTGTGCCAGTGGGGTTGGTGCTGTGTGGAAATCAACTGTGGGGTCTGGAGGGCCTTCTCCAGCACTGCCTGGGCTCTAAGGCTGGAGGGAGCTCTGCACTGCAAGGAATTCATTATTCCGAGCCTGGATGGGTTTTAGTTGTTTGCAAACACTTTCCCTGGTGGTGCTGCCACTGCTGGGGGCAGATTTGTCATCCACACCAGGGTTCCTCTAAAGTCAACCCCAGCCCCTCGATAAAAAGGCCTCAGCTTCCAAGCCAGCAGTAGCACACAGGGCTCTGGTAACACTGGCTTTCAGGTCAGCATTGGAGTTTAGTTTTGGCATTTAATGCTGTAGGAGCAGAGCTGTTTTATATAAACCAGCTGCTTTTCTCTTTCCTTCTCCTCAGCCTCACCCCTCCAGCTGAGTGAATCCCTGCATCTCAAATCCTTGCAATTAGGCTGAAAAAGTGCAGTAAAATGATTTGTACTTTTTTATCAAAGTCCAGTACAAACACAAACACTTGAATGTCCTTTCTACCACTGCAAAGTCCCATCCTCGAATAAACTGATTTTTACAACTAGAACTCTGAGCACCAGCTCGATAGATGTGTTCAGGATATAGCTGAACATGCACACACTCAGGCTTTGGGAGTTTTTAATTAATAAAAATGGGTTTGCACTTCACTCTCTGAGCAGTCAGACTGGGAAGAAGGTTAGGAGCTGTTTGAGGGAATTGCGTCAGTTGTTCTCATTTCCCCCCTGGTCTGTCAGGCTTTCAGAGCTGGGGGTTGTTGTGAACCAGCCAGAGTTTCTCTAACCTGGCTGTAAGCTCTGGAGCTGGAAATGCAATAATTCTTGCTCTGAGTCTGGAACTCGCTGTGCTGGTCTAAACCGAGCTGTTCTGGGCAGTCTTGGAAGAACAGCATCAAACTTGTACAGGAACCAACAGCAAAGGCGGTGATGGACAGCAGCCAGTGCCAGCAGAACTCAGCCCGTGGCAGTCACTGAATTGGGCATTTTTAGGGAGTGGGAGTTGTACAGAGCTCCTGCTGCTCGTGCCCCTCATCCACACCCCAGCTACTGAGCACTCACTGGGTCTCTGACCTCCTGCTCTACCAGGCTTTGCTTCTGAAGCAGCTGGGGCTGTTAAGAACCATTTCCAGTTCCACACAAGGTGGATCGGGTGACTCTCACTTTATCACCCGCCGAGGCCACCTCAAGGACAAAGGAAAGGGATACACGCAAAACTAATGTTTGGGTACGGGGGAAGGATGGGCCTGGGCTCTGCGGGACACGGGCTGGGCTAACGAGACCCTGGACTCCCTCTGCTTCCATCCACCTTCCTTTTCCTGCCACACAGCCCTTCCTCAGGCTGACAAGGTTCAGGCAGCCGTTCCTTGGGGGAAACACAGTGGGTTTGGGATTTCACAGCCTCTGGAGACAAAGATTCCTATTTTGTGTCCTGATGCCCATCAGTGCCACTCAGCCTACACTTTCAGAAAGAAAGGCCGTGCTGTGGGCAGAGCTCTTGCATGCCACAGTTAAGAGTCACCCACTGAAAATCCTAAATACTTGTGAAAAGATGGAAGTTCTGTTGTTTTACAGCAAACTGTTACAGTGTAGGGAAATTGAACTGTGCTCACCCCCAATATCCCTCTAGTTCCTACTCCAGAGCCCCTTTTCCATTCTCCCTGAGCTGCCAGGGGGGCAGTGCTGGCTAGGGATACTTTTTCCACAACAAATAAGCCTGGAAAAACTGCACAAATCCACTGAGTGGGACTCCACTGCCAGGGCTCAGAACTGGCCCAGCTGGAAGTTCCCAGAACAGCTGATTCACACACTGAGGCTGAGGGCAGTGACAGCCTGGAATGTGACAGGGGAAGCCTTTAAACAAGGGGGGGGGTGCTTTTTTTATATTTATATATAGATACAGAAAAAAAACTGATAGACTGACTCCTAATTAAACTATTGGACCCTAAATTGCTTTATGATTTATTTTCTTCCTCCATGCTTTGTTATGTTTATAATTACTCAATCAATTTGTATTCTCTGAATTATTGGCTTTGGAGGCTGAGCTGTGCCCAGGGAGAAATTGAAGAGTTGAGTTCAGTTTACATCTGCAAATTGCTGTGCAGTTTAATAAGGGGTTTGGGTATTTTCTTTTCAAACTGCCCTGCAGCACCTCAACTTTTATTACAGAAGAACCAAAAGTTTTGGCTTTTCAGTCCTGTTAAAGAGAGGGCTGCAGCAGCTTTAGAGCCACATCAGAGCTGCTGTCCCCCAGCAAAGGGGGACAGTGACTGATGCCACAAACCTGGTTTGTGTCATAAAGCAATTCAGCACCACAACTTCAGTGCTGCCAGGCAACTTTTTACTTTCCCTGCACTACTTCCTTATGCTTTTTATGCTGGGAAAGGAGAAAACTTAATGCTACTTTTGCTAATACAGTATTTCAGCATTAGTTCAAAATTTGGTCCTTTATTAGGCATTTTAGGTTTACAAATGGTAACAAAAGTATGACACTTCCAAAGAAAACAAACCAAATCCCATTCCCAATGCTCTTCAAAATATTTCTCCTTTAAAACAGTCTTTGATTGTTTTGTGTTTAAATAAGCAAAAGGTGTTTCCTGGCTTTCCTGGGGTTCCAACAGTCGTGTCCATCACACACAGGTTCCTCTGCAGTGCTGGCACCTCTCACTGAGCACTCTCAGTCCTGGAGCTTCAGCTTCATTAACTCATCTTCTTCTGCCCTCTATTCTTGGAGTCCCAGAGTATCACAGCGTTAAAATACACCAAGAACAGCAGGAAGTGTAGGCAGGACACAACGGCCACGGCCACGGGGAATAAATCGGGCAGGCTCTGGGGAGGAGGCACCGCAGCACTCAGGACAGACAGGGCTCCCATCAGGGACAGGGACAGAAGGAACTGCAAGACAAGGAACGATGCAACACCTCAGCCAGGTCAGCTGTCACTTCATTGCTTGGGTGCTCTGCGCTCTTCCACACGGCACAAAGAAATGCCAGCCCCGCTCCACTGGTACTCGAGTGCTGGGAAAAGCTGCGAGTAAGATGTAAAGGAATGAAATTTGCTTACCAGGCTCCTGGCAATCCTGGGAAAGGACTTAAACCAGGACACGTAACCCTTGAGGGAAAGGGAGATGGCCTTGAGCTGCAGGTCCTCCGCTGAGGTCTTCTCCAGGATGGAGAAGGAGGCCAGGCACACTGCCAGGAACGCGGGCGTGGTCACGGCGTAGGCCAGGAGCAGCCCATCCTTCAGCAGCAGGGGCAGCAGGCTGGGCACCATCAGCCAGGGCCAGCAGCGTTCCAGGGCGGATTCAGGGAATGCAGAGAAGAGGGAAAACCAGTAAACATATTTATCCTTACTAGAACTGGGGAAGAACAGGGTTTTCATGGAATCACAGATGGGTTTGGGTTGGAAGAGATCTTAAAGATCATCCATTCCACCTCCTGCCATGGGCAGGGACACCTTCCACTGTCCCAGGCTGCTCCAGCCTGGCCTTGGGCACTGCCAGGGATCCAGGGGCAGCCACAGCTGCTCTGGGCACCCTGTGCCAGGGCCTGGCCACCCTCCCAGGGAACAATTCCTTCCCAATATCCCATCCATCCCTGCCCTCTGGCAGTGGGAAGCCATTCCCTGGGTCCTGTCCCTCCATCCCTTGTCCAAAATCCCTCTCCAGCTCTGTTAACAGTTTCCATCTCACCTGAAAGTTGACACGAGTAGAAACCACGTGGCCATAAAGGGGATTTCATTTATGATTAAGCAGACTGGGCTGGAATGAAAAGAAAGAAAACAGATAGCAAATATTCCCTAATCCAACAGCACTCCCAGGTCCATGCAGGATATCCCCATGGAACAGCAGTGCTGGTGACTGATCCCACAGCCACCACTGAAGGGACAGACCAGCCTGGCTGTACTTGCACACCTCCATTTACGAATTATTAGAAAAGCAAATGTGCAGAGCTGTTAAAATCTGATATATTTCTAAGTGAAAGCAGCATCCAGTAAGAAGATGAGGAAAAGATCAAAAATATATGCACAGGAAAATAATTTACTTACACTGACACGAGAAGAATAGATTTTTCATGGACTTGAAAGGAGAACAGGAAAAATGACAAGGCACAGCTGACCTTGGGAAGGAGAGCAGAGATGTGTCAGTCTGTGTGACTGCAAAGCAAAGCTCTGCTTTGGTGTCTGCTGGCACAGGCTCTGCGTGGGGCAGCAGCTAAACGAGCTGAGTTTTCTAATTAATTGCTAAATTTCCTCCAGGGCAAATCCCAGGCACCCAGAGCAGCTCCTGGAACCACCCTCGTGTACCAAAACCACCTTGTTTGAAAGCTTATCCAGAATTAGGCACAAAGTCCTTCAGGTAGAGCCTCCCTCTTGCTCAGCTTCCCTGACAAGAGCATTCCCAGCAGGGAATCACAACATTCCTACACAGAGGCACTGCCAAATCCCACTCATGGTAAGAATTACCCCCATTTTTGACATAAAATTCTGCTCCTCATCATGACCAGCCAATAGAAAAAGTAAACAAATTGTCTTTTCATTCCACCACCGTACAAAAACAGGCTGTAAAACCAACCAGTTCTTAGAAAGGATAAATGTTGGTTTTAGGCAATGTTGTGATCAAATTAAAAGAGAAAGTTATCTTGCAAGTCTGAAGCTTGGGACCCAGCTCCATATAATTTTGATTTCAAGGAGAACTGGTTTTGCATGGAAGTCATGGCAATGTGCTTCAATTCAATGACGTGACTAAGAGAAGGCAAACATTTTGGAAAATGGGATCATTATATTTTCAAACCACTAATGAGCTCACAATGTCCATTTGGGGACTTTTAAATGGAATTTTGCAGCCAGTGAAGGAAGAAAAACTGGCACTTTGGAAGCCAAACAAAAAGAGGAGAAATCCCAATTCTATATGAGGTTTAAATGTGTGTGGCATCTTCCAAAGGCTCTGCAGAGGAAGACCATAGAAATACAGAGTTAAATAAAGAAAACTGAGCTTAAGGAACAAGTCTGGGTTTAAAGGACAGGTCAGAGCCCTGGATCTGTGGAGGTAAAACACTTTTTAACCAATTCCTCCAGCATTTCATGGCTCCCACCCTCTGTGCTCTGCACAACTGCTGTTGGCACTGCTGGTTGCACACTCCAGTGCTTGTGGGGGATATCAAACAAGGAGCAGAGAAAAGCAAACACTCACCAAGGCAAATTTAAACCCTCGCAGGGAAGGCTGGACAGTGAGCTTGATACAGGCAGGGAGCAGGCTCAGGAATGTTACAGCAAAACTAAAGGATTGGGGAAGAAAAACAGATTTAATACGTGAGTGACTACAGCCATTAACACTTCACTCCGCAGAGCCAGACCTGAATTCTTCACTGAGTCAAGGAGCAGAACTGGGAGCTCTGACTTCTAAGAGCATTGAAAGATATTTGAATTCTTTGAATTTGCAAATTTTAACTCCGTTTTAACCAAGCAGCTTAAATCACTATATAAACAAGCAGGGAATTTTTCAGTCAAAAATATTCCCAACATTTCTCCCTCATGGCTTGGGAGAAATAGACAGTATAGGAAAGAATACAATTTGAGCAAATTTACTCCTCGTGCAGATAAAAACTACCTAAAGCACTCCAGTTATGTCTTACCTGAGTTTTAGCTGAGTTCGAGGGGATATGACATTCTTTATCTTTATAAGGACACTTAGACTGCACCAAATATTGGCTACTTTATCCTGGAAGGAAATAAGAAGGTAATCAGTGATAATTACAGATAATTACACTCATGTTTGTGGGAGCAATGGGGCTTGGGAGGTGGGGATTGTTGGGTTTCTACCATGAGAGTGCAAATAACACTTGCAGGCGTACATCACATTCTTAGATGTACTGGAGATGATTCTGCTCTTCAAAACCAGAAAGTTTCCAGAGACCCAATTAAAACATGCTCTAAAATAAGTGAGAAATAGTTCTTCAGCACAACAGACAATGACTTAACCCATGAGACCAGACATTGTGTGGAATTAAGGCTGTGAAACTGTCCCTGAGTAAACCCTGGCACACGTGAATCCTTTCTCCCTCTGTGCTGCACATTTCCTGCCGTACCTGCCCGTGCCTGTGCTCGCTAGCACTGACAGAGTTAACCTCCAATAAATCAAGAACTCTAAAGACATTAGCAGTTGTGCTAGGATCACTTTCAAAATTAAATTTGTAACTGCAGCTCTCCTGCTGGTGAAACTCATCCCCAGACAGCTGCTGGGGGCACAGCTGTGTAGACACAACCCCACGGAGGCGACTCCCACCAGCAACTGAGCCCCCTCCGTTCCGTCCCGTCCCTGCTGCCAGCGCCCGGAATCTGCCGGGGATTCCGGGGAACACAGCCCTGGCAGCACCAGCGACCTCCTCCTCACAGCCAGGCTGATTTTCCAGGCATCAGCAAGTGTTCCCGGGCTGCAAATGGGAGCTGTCACACCCTGGGCTGCAAATGGGAACCAGGCACAGAACCTGTCACACCCCAGGCCAAGTTACTGAGCGCTGCTTACGTGGACAAATTCTCATTTTATCTCCATCAGCATCCAGCAAGTCACTGCCCTGAGCAGCTCAGAAAAATATTTGGGCTAATATTAGACTAAAATCCTCCAGCTCTTTCAGACTCATTGGTTATTGTCATTTACAGATTTTATTTTTAAACTTGGTACTGAATAAAAGGTGTGGTGATCAGAATGATTCCTTTATAAATTCCAAATAATTCTCAAGGAAAATGGTCATTGGTTTTCTTGGGGATGCCTTTTTTGGAGAGGTTGTTTGGTGTTTGTTGGGGGATTTTTAATAATCTAGCAGCAAATACACTAAAAACACCTCCACTGCCTTTGGTACATCAGCATTAACTTTTGAAGAAATAAGTGCCAGTTGTGATATTATTTACATCTAAAAAAGATCAAAAGAATAATTCAGATTAATCAAACTACGTGAGAATTTGCTTTAATCCCTGTGACAACCTGGAAATTCAAAGCTTCATTTTCTGGGTTAAGCTTGAAGTTGAGAATCTGCTGTAAAAAGCGTAATATTGCCTTGCACCCCAATTAAAACAGCAGCAACTCAGGAGACTTGGGAGATGAGAACCCCTTCTTTTATCCCAAATTCCTGTGGCATTGCCCTTCTGTAAATGAGGAATTGAGTGACAGGATTAAGGCTCAGCACCCTCAGCATGGGCGTATCCACAGCCTGAGCAAAACCAAAAGCAGAAGCGGCCTGAAACTTTTGGAAAATACTGTGGAAACTGCACAAGGTGGGGCAAAAAGGAAGTTCTAGACTGCATCTAAAACACCATTTAAAAATTATTTTTTAAAAACTAATTAATCCCATTGAAAAGAGGGGAGCAGAACCCAAGAGGCTGAAGCTGTTGACTTTCAAGGTTATACATCTTCTGACACTGTCAATTACTCTGGAATCTATTTCAATGGAAAAATGTATGGATTGAAGTATGGGTTTGATGATGGGATAAGTGTTGTCTACTGGTATAATATCCTGGAAGATGCCAGCTGAGCTGGGGTTAAACACTGGATTAAATAACTGGCAAGAAACGACTGCTGAAGAAGCCGTCTCGAGTTACTCGCCCCGTGCTGTGTCTCCCCCATGAAATCCCAAAGGTCAGGCTGAAGGTTTCTCCAGGGATCTAAGAATACAGGACAGGGCAGTGGGTGGGAGAAGAAAACATGCATGCCTCAAACAAGCCTCTGTCAATGGGAAAGAGTCTTCTGAGTACTTGCATGATTTGTTCCACGTCGGTGCCGAACGGGAGCCAGCAGGCAGCGAAGGACAACAGCACTGTCCCTGCCAGTTTAGCCAACAGCACCAACCTGCAACAGGACAGCACATCAGCTCAGAAATTCGGGAATGCTGGGCAGGAATCAACAGCACTTCTCATCCTGCAGCACAGGAACACATTACACTGGGTATCTCCCACAGAAACGAACTCAGGAATGCCCACGTGCACATAAGGACAATCCCATTCCCCATGTCAGGCTGATTCCTGAGGAAGATAAAACCCTTTAAAGCCACTTACCCCTTTCCTTTGAGTCCCTTCTTGAAGCACTTTCCAAGTAAATAGCAAAAAAAGGGCAGGGAATGGTAGAGCTCCATTTGCTTATAATTTAAGGCCAAACAAAACGCCACAGAACCCAGGAGGTCCCAGTCATGGGACAAACAAAGGACAGCCCACAAGGCCAAGCCAAGGCTCACCGAGTTGTATATGGTTTTTTATGTCAAGGACAAGATACACATCTCACTTCTGGAAGGCAGCAATTAATGCCCTGAGGGGAAGCAGAAATAGCTTGTAAAACGAGTTCTGCCAAGTTAGTTTTAAGAACACATTGCCAGTTGTGACTCTGTTGCCCCCAGAGACAAAAAAATTTTCCTTTCATTGAAAGTGTAATTTTTGTATTTCCAAGGTTTGATTCAGAGCTTGCCCAGGCAAATATGAGGGCAAATTCTGTGTGTGTTAGTTACACATGTAATGTGTGTATTCAGCCAACCCAGCTTTTGGTGGCAGGGACAGCTCTCTGCAACAACCAACATTTTCTTCTTGGTATTTACATGACAAAGGATAAAGCTCTCCCAGGCTTCCCCTCCCAGCTCCCACAAGACACGTGCAGAATATTCAAATATGTCAGTGTTTAAATTATGTATCATTTAGTTCAAGGACTTCTGAGGGGTTTGTGATTCTGTTACACTCACAAGGCACCCTCATCCATGACCGGTTCCCTGAGCTGCTAATTCTGCTCCAACAATGAGTAATAGTTGCTAAAAACAATGTTACTGCTTTGTGACTTTGAAAAGAGCTTTCCAGGCTCAGGAGATTTAGAAGAGACTAAGCTACACTTACTATTAAATGCAACAAAGTATTAGCTTTGGGTTTTTACTTGTTTTTTGAAAAACTTAGATAAACCAGTAGGACACAGAATCCCAGACTGGTTTGAATTGGAAGGGACCTTAAAACCCATCCAGTGCCACCCTCTGCCATGGGCAGGGACGCCTTCCACTATCCCAGGATGCTCCAACCTGGCCTTGGACACTTCCAGGGACCCAGGGGCAGCCACTGCTTCTCTGGGTACCCTGTGCCAGGGCTTCCCCACCCTCACAGGGAGGAATTTCTCCCTAATATCCAATCCAAACCCACCCTCTGGCAGTGGGAAGCCATTCCCTCCTGTCCTATCACTCCTTCCCTTGTAAACAGTCCCTTGTATTTCTCGTATTGTCAGAAATGTCACAATATTTTGTTTTCCCTCTGTCAGCCTAAGTAGCTGTGACAACACATCCAGGCTGCCCACGGAGCTCTCGGCCCACTCACATTTCCCACTCCACATCACCAGGTACATTTGACACCTCATCGATTTCACATCAGCAAACTCACACGGAGAGGCCCTGATCTTGCAGAGGTGCAGCAGCTCAGGGTAAACAAATCTCTGCCTTCCTGGAGCTGCTCAGGGGGTGGCGTTGGTCACGTCAGAGTGGCAGGGTTGGCACAGAAACCTGCAGTAAACCAGAGCAGCTGCTACACCTCCACCAGCCCAGCACGGGGTGAGCTGCCAGCATTGGCCTGCTCGTGTACAAAACCAGAACAAAAGCAGAACTGGTACTAACAAAGACCCACCTGTGAAGGTGTCACTATGGACCTGACCTCACCACCCTGAGCTGTGAAGCCGAGGCAGAAGGGGAAGTTTTACAGAGCTGAACATTTCGCACAGCTCCACTTGACACTGCTCTGCCATCCCAGGAAGATCTAAGGGGATTCCCTCTGCACACACAAATCACAGGAGCACAACCCATCACTCTCCTCCCTGTCACAGCACCACTGATGCTGTCTGCAGTGAGGTGACTGACAGGGAGATGAGCTGGAGGCATGGGAAGAATGATATTCACGTTCGGATTGATTTGTGCCAATATCAATAATTTTTATCTCCAATATGTTTCAGACTTACAGCTTCCTTTGATATCTCTGTTTGGGGTGGGCAGAACCCTATCAAGTGCTAAGGAACAGTTACTCCATAAACAGGAGTTCATTTCCATGCAGAACAAGGATACTGGAAGTGCCCATGGTCGATAAGGATGAGGCCTGGATAAAGCAGGATGCAGAGAGCACTGGAAACCTGGAAAGAAGGATCAAAAAAGAGAGGGGAAAAATAATCAATCCGAAATTAGACATTAGACAAAGGAACTTCTCCTTCTCCAGGACAAAAATGTGCGCCTCCATGGTGCATCCTATATGTAGGAATCTTCTCCTCTACAAGTAACCATCTGTCAGTAATATTTTGAGGAATAAAAAAGGGTAAAGATTTGCCATAAATGAGAAAATATTGAATATTGCCTGCCCTTTACAATAGCTCAAAGATCATCCACACCTGTCTTAAACCTTAAACCACTCCAAAAATCAGGAGACTTATTATTCCAAAATCTACTGTAAGGAGTGTTCAAGACAAAGCAGTTCCCAAATCCCCTCCTGCCACACCACAAATTGTTTTTTTACTACTCAAGTAATAAATTCAGGGAAAAACATCATTCAGAAGTTCATGGCTACTAAACTTAAGAGCATCTTGTTATTGAAAGCATTAAAATAATTACTGTCAGATAAAATAATGGCTTTTTTAATCTTTTTAAGTGAAAAGCCTATAATATGAGCTATAGTGATTGTCATCAGTTTTACATGGAAGCCGTCAGGGTGTTCTAGGTGTTAATTAACTCAGGGTTACATTTCTACCCCATTCTAACAGTGTTTTCTTTGTTTAATTTACACAACCAGGTACTTGCCTTTTTTTTAGCAGATGTTTCTTTCAAGGAAAAACAATATAAAATAACTGCAGGGATATAAACCAGCAAATCAGCAACAAACACTGAAAAATAAAGATTAACTTTCCATTAGAATCCTCCCACAAGGAGACAAATTAAAAACATAGGCAAATAAACATCAAAATATCAGAAATAAACTGGGCAGTTCCACTTCAAAGGACAAAAAGAAACAGGTCTACAGAATTTGATCTTGTTAATGTTTCTAAGGCTCATTTCTGATGTCCCCAAGCTGCTGCTTGCACGTGTTCAGCTGTCCTGGCTCCTGGCACAGCCTCAGTCACACTCTAGTTCCTCACATGCCAAAAGCAGGGCAGGCATTCGGGAATGCCCCAAAGAAAGCAGCCCTGACTGGACCCAGGTTGTGGGATGGGACAGAGAGGCCAGGGCACAATAAAGAAACTCCAGATTATCCCAATCTCTGTGTGAATTACCAGTGATGGGGATAAAGAGACCGAAAGCAGGGATTTGGCTTTGGTCACCTGCCTACAGCAAGGATTTGCAAGAGAGGGGACAAGAAAACAGAGCCAGCAGGTTCCCCTGCCCAGGGTATGTCCAGCAGGTGAATTCTTCTTGAGTGTTGTCTTAAAAACTCAAGAAAAAACTCCAATTATTTCTACAAACCACTTTCAGCAAATGGTTCCATGAGGGAAAGGATGTGTTTAAATATTTCAGTTATCCAGGGATGAATTGTTTTGCCAGCTTAAGCCACAACTAAACAAATATACCCAAGGTGTTAGCAAAACAAATACACTGACGCTTAAACTAAAGCTGCCATTGACCACCCTGAATTATTTTAATGCATTCTTCTAATGGCTCCTGTTAAAAAGTGTTTATCAGCTCTCCAGATCCATCAGTGTTGTGTCAAATGAGTTGATTTCAAAATTAATAAAGACCATTTCAAGGGTAATTAAATTCTAGTGATTTTTATTTTTTTTTCAGTTCAATCAATTACCAGAGAGCAGACTGAGAGGTTTGCAAAGTACAGAAAAGCTATTGATGAATAACAAATTCTGCTGTTGCAATCAGAAAGCATTTTGTGTTAGAAAAAGCAAAAGGCATTTAAAATGAAAGAAATAGCAACAAGAAACAAGAGTTCATTGGCCACATTGTTTGCTGTCCAACTGCTACAGCTACCAAATATGGTACAAATCTTTTTCTGCATTTGTTTGCAGTTCAAAATAATCAAATGGTGTAAGACAAATTTAGAACACAAGCAGCAAAATAAATTATTACTTTGTTGCTCACACTAATAATATCAAATATCTCTGCCTTTGAGATCAGCTCCTAATGAAAATCTCTGACACCTCCAGAGGTTGTTAAGTCAGTAAATGCCAGGCTACACATAAAATAATATTACAGTAAAAACCAAGTGAAGCTAAAAATAAAAAGAGTATTTGTCAGAATGGAAGGGAAAACAAGAATATTATTCTCAAAATTTAAAAGTGTGTCTATGCTACAAAGAGTAGTTGTGTTTTAGAGTTTTTAATTAATTAATAGGATTGAAAACTTGTTTCTGTATTTTATATCTGTCAGCTTCACAAATGATGGCAGAAAAAATAATGCAGGAATTTGGCTCAGAAATGGACCTTCAAAGCCACCCAAACTGAAAAACTGAGAATAAACCAGTAAAGACAGAGAAGCTGCATATTAAACATGCTGAATTAGTAAGCAAGACAAATGTGCAGGACGATCTCAAGGAAATATAATCTTCCTACCTGTTGTACGCATAAATAACTTATGGGGCTGACTCTCATAGCCCCGAGATGTGTGCAGAGCAACCCAATCAGGATTTATTAACTTTGCACTGTAAAACAAAATACAGACACATCAAAATGCAGACAGTTCTCATTTCCCTTTACACTCCTTGCAGCAATAAAGATGACATGCACAGGAGCAGATTCCAAGAATTAAGATGAATGAGAAGAAATATTTCAGAGAGCAATAGTGATCAATGAAAGCTTTTCCTCACCACTAGATCAGTTTACACTATAGAGTGTTTCACAATTAAAAAAAAATAACCTTTGGAAACAGTAAAAATGGAATACAATATTTATTAGGACAAGATAACCACCTCCAATCTGGTTCCAGGGACTTTAAAAAAAAACAATTGTAAATACCTTTCATGCTTAAGTATTAAATATAAACCATTTACAGTTCACACAGATGCCCCACATAGCTGTGCCTGTGCACTTTAACCTACATTCTTATTCCATACGTCTCATTCCAACAGCAGCAAAGCCCTTGTGGAAAAAGTATTCCAATAACAGAATTCTATTTACATGATATCCACTCATCAAATGTCACTTGGGCTCTGCACACATGAGAGCTTTCCCAGGCAATGCCCTCTTTTCCTACAGCACTTTTCCCTGGGCATCACAGATCCAGCAGTGTCTCGTAGGGAAAGCTGAATATCCAAGTCACATCTAAATTTACAGAGCTGGCAGGAAGAAAAATGTAACACAGAAGTATTTAAAACACTGAACTTACATGTAAGCACACACAAAACTGTGATAGGCAGTGAGAGGTGGGTAATCAAGGCCCCAGTACAGCAGGTTGTTATCACTTGTATTGAAGTACCTACAAAAAATAAAATTAAATTTAAAAGAAACTCTACATTTCCAGTTTGGTTTTGACCCAAGGAAAAGGCTGAATATTAAACATATTCCAAATCCAAAACAAAAGGTTGCAACTTCTTTATCTGCTTAATTTTGCTTCATATAAAATAAGTCTCAAGCAACAAAGTAACAGCAAAAGTGATTCAGAGTTCACACAATTGTGGTGGCAAAAAAAAAACCGCTAAAGCTCACTTCAGTGAAGAGGGAAACCTGGTTCTACCTCCAAACCCAGGTGGACCACGTGAAAGGAAGGAAAAGGATTTTCCCGTTGGTGATTATGTTGTGTCAGGATTTCTATGGCAGCAGCTAAAATGAAGTCACCTCTCCCAAATGAGAACAGAGGGGTTTGTCCAAGGAAAAGTTCCAGCAATAAGGAGCAGTGTGAATTTCCCAGTGAAACACTGACTGGCTGCTCCCACTGCCACGGGGCAGGCTCTTGGCTTTTCCACTTCCTCGCTTCAAATGCAGCCAATTTTTGACATTTATTATAGTAAATGATATTTCTTGAATTCTTTATGAGCTGCCTGAAGTGTCTTCTGAACTGATGATAAATCATATTTCTTTGAGTTGCATCTCTGCTTCTTATCCTACAATTCAAGATTGCTCCTGCCAAGGCAGTGCAGATTCTTCATGCAGAATGTCCTAGTTTGCAACTTTCAGGGAACTTGCCAGTTTTGGGAGTTTATTTTCTTCATTTTACCTTCCATAAACTCATAGTTTCAATAAGAAAAGAAAAACAATCCTTACATATCCAGTAATGTATAGTAAGGAAGCTTTCAGAGTTTTAATTAGCAGAGAATAAGAAGGGATGTTCCTAGAGCAGCCTTTAGTAAATAATGTCAAGACTTGAACGAATAATATAAAATATAAATATTTAAATTCTAGACAGCAATCCCTTGCATGTCAGCCAAGATGAGCTGTTCCAAACACCCAAGACTGAATAGGACTTAGCTGTATTAGAGAATCGATTCCCAAAGCAGACTCAACCCAAAAAACGTTTCAATTATAAATATAAAATTACATCAATTATAAAACCAGAGAGCAAATACAAGCCCAAGGTGCCCACCTGGCAGCTCCTCAGCTAAACCCAGCCTGCAGCAGTGTCTGATCTGGCCCTTGGGAATGCCTGGGAATATTGGCTGCTATAACTCCTAATTTTAAGGAGACTGCTGTTCAGTGGACAGCAGAGTGGATCAGAGCTGCCATCTCCATTATTATGTAACACCTCTTATCCCACCTCTGGCACAGTCAGGGTTTGGATATGCCAGAAAAAAGTGAACAAAAATGGTAATAGAGGAACAACAGGATGGTGTGAGGTCACTAAACAGAGACACCTGCAGAGTTCACATGTATTTACAGAACACAAGTGAATTCATTTTCCATTTTGTCAGATTAGTCTGTTCCCCAACAGACAGCCAGGGAAAAGTTACGCCACACACAACACCTCTATCCTTGCTGGAAGATGACCTGGAATTCCAGCACATTCCAATTTAAATTGTAGCACATATATGGACTAAATTTTTACTCTAAAGAATATCAGGAATAACGCAAAAAGAAATAAAATATTTAGAATAATTTTCCTTCTGTTTTAAGTGGTCTGTACAAATGAAGCTCGCTACCCTTAGATCTAGAATTCAGAATTTCCACATCTGAAAATCTCATGGAAAACTGGTGTGGAAAATGGGCTCAGAGGTGTAAAATATAACCAGAATTTCCTTCCATTCTCCCTTTGTAAGCACAACCTACCATTGCCTGATGGGTAAGTTGTAGGTGATTTCTTGCCAGTGCCTCTGAGCCTCGTAGTCTCCATACATGGGTGGTTTTCCTGCCCCTAAAAAGAGAAGACACAGCATTTAGGAAATTATTTGGTTTACAGATTGCTTTCCCCAGTTATGTATTGCATATTAATATATTACTAATTTTATTCTCCATTCCTCTATATTGAGAGCAAATAGAGACCTCTTCATGCAGTCTAACAGAGGGAAAAAAAAGTTATGTGTTCTTTTGGCTTTCTGGAGATTTCTGCAATAAGCATTTATCAAGATACTGTGCTGTGAAGAACTGCTTCCTCATCTGACAAAAAAAATCATTTCCAAGTGCAGATGAAAAATGTGGTACTTTCCCTGAACTAGGAAAATGCACATAATGGACATGTTACAGTGATTTTGTGGGAACTGCTGCACTCCCTTGGTATGTGGTAATTGTCAATATTCTCACTTGTGTTTCAGCCACGTCGTGGTACCTTGCTACTAATATAATTATAATATTATTATTTGCCATTTTCATTTGGGAAAAAAAGCTTTATCAATGCAAATACTTCAGATGTCAAACACTCTCCTCAATGTAAGCCCAATTCTGATAATGGCAGCATGCTGAGCATCTTCCCAGAGTTTATTTACTTCTATTAACCTGATCACTGAGAACAGAAACTGGACTTATTGTACTCCCAGTGAAATATTGACATGAGCCAGACAGAGATTTATGAGGTTCTTTAAAATATAGGAAAACCATCGCTGGTTTTTCCCATGATCTATGTTTGTGGGAATCTCACAAGTTCAGGAATGTGCAGTTTATTCCCAGAAAGTGGAAAGGACCTCTCATCTCTGCTAATTTCTTCCTGGGTAGTGGAGAGAGCAGGTTATCTCCACTCTGTGACACATTCAGCTTAAAGCTTCCCAAATAAGTGAGGTCACTGGAGCACTGGAGTTTTATCAGTGTCAATTCTGCAGCTGTAAATCCAGGGGAACAAAGCACACCGGAAATCTGCCACTGGATTATTAAAATACAAAAATAGATATTACCCAAATTTTAGAGTGCGTGTTTGTGTGTATATCAATTTCTCAATCTCCAGGTGGAAAAAAGGGATGAAAAAAATTAATTGTCTTCAGAATGATCAAAAGAGATCTAATCCAAAGGTTTGATTATAAAAAGCCAAATACAGACTGATCAGTTAGTTTGACAATGCATATTTAGCTTCCATCTACAGAAAGCATCAGATATACAGATAAATTGAGTTAAAAATTAATAAAAAATGGAATATTTTATTTTTAAAATATACAAATACCTCAAAAGTAGTGATCTTACTCAGTTTTATTGTTAACCTGGAAACAGACTTTTTAAGGGTTTGAAGATGCCTTTCAACACCTGTATTTAGCAGGAGTTTGGCAGTGCACTAAAAAATTATGCATTAACCTATGAAACCAAATTTTTCCTCAGTAATTCTCCAAGACCAGGTCATCACTAATGGTAACCTTTCAAAACCAGATATGAGCTGTCTGCTTTTTCATTTAATTCCAGAGGCAGATGGAAAAGCAAGCTGGATGGCAAGGAACAGGATGGGAATGAGACAGAGATCCAAGACTGTACAGTACATGAGGGTGGAATTAAAAGTTTATCACATCTGCAGGAAGTCAAAGAGAAAAAAAACTAATCCCAATGGATTTATGTGTTTGACAGCTCTAACATTGGGGTTTGACTTTTTACAGCCAGCCAATGCTCAGGGTTAAGCTTTCATAATTTGCTGGACTGGATCAGATTCAGCTTTTCCTATTCCAAAAGCAGTTATATGAGCACTGAGGAGGAAATAAGATTTTTAAAAATGTTATTTTAGCTGAGGCATTATTTTAGACTCTCTTCCACAATCTTGACTGGTTTGAAATTAAACAACTCACAAAAATATAGTTAGCAATGGAATTCTAAATAAATCCTCTTGCAGTGCAAGAGAAATTCAGTGTATGCCTAAAGATGGTTAAAAACCTCAGTTACCTACAGATGTCTCAGAAATGGCATTTTGAGAAAGCAAACTCAAAACAATTGGGAATGCAGTTCAGCTTCAAGCAAATTCTTCAAATAAATGAAAGCCAGGAGTTACCAGTTTAAAAATCACCAGAATATTCCTGAGCAGCTCCAGCTACTCAGGGGATGAGGGTCCCCATTGCCTCAAAGAAATAGAGTAGAATTTAACTGAGCTTGTGGTTCTTTGGGCTGATGAGGACTGAAAGTATTGGCTCATCCTTTACCTTTTTTTAAATTCGCAGAGGCCAAGCCTTGTGCAAGGTTATTCCAAATGTAGGAATGGAACTGGGAGGCTTGGAGAGGAACTTGCTAATTCCTTGCAAGCCTTCTGACATGGGGAGGGGAAAAACTCATCCATTAACAGAATGCAGCTCTGGCTCCCGCTGTAAACAAGCTTAAGGAGGTACAGCTACAAGGCAGAGCAATTGTTCACTCTGTGTCACCTCCACACTGTCTTCATTAGCACCAGGATTAGCTAAATAGAAGTTAAGGTTTTATCTGCTGCAGAATTTAAAGGATGATATTAAAAAAAAATGTACAATCAGACTGCAATATTCTGCAAATAAAGGAAAACAGCCAGATAGTCAACCTAAAATATAACTGACCATCCCCAGCACCACCCAAAAAAAAAAAAGTTAAGGTGGTTTTTTTTCAGTGTTTTGCTCCAAAGAGTGATGTTAATCACTGCACACTTCAAAAAATAAGAAAAAGGAATTCTTGGGGGAATTGAGAGGAAATCTAAAATAAAAACAGCTGAAATAACAAAATTAAGCAATAAATAACATTTATTTTCATTTATCACAAGCCCAACAATCCCCCTCCCTGAGGCTGCTGCAGCCTGGGCAGGTGCCTTACCTGAGTAGGAGCCCAGGGACACAGCCCAGCGCACGGTGAGTGCCAGTAACACCGTGATTGTCATCAGGCTCCACTTCTCCATGGCTGTGCTTTGGGCCACACCAGAGACCTGCAAACACACCAGGAACATTGCTCCAGCCCCAGCCACGCTTCTGTTCCTCAGGCATTGCTGCTAAATAATTCCTGCATTAATAACTCACTGTATTATTAACAAGCACAGGGGTTTAAAAAGCGAGCAAATGTCCCAGTATTAAGTTAATGCCACTTGTTTCCTCAGTTAAGAGCACCATGGCCAGATTATGCAAAGTGCACATCTGGTATAGGCACCACCGCTGGTTTAAACAAAACAAAAGTTATTTTAAAGTTAATTGGTGTCAGGAGACATTATTCTCCATCCTCCTACCCCAAAAAAGCAGGAGGGCTGATGTCCCACCAAGCTTCTTTCACCGCACTGAGGATCCAGTAAAAGTAAGAAATATTGCCAGATCTGTCAAATTGAAGGCCACATGCATTGAACTCAGAAATCAAGAAACAGGAAAATTATTATGTTGCCCTATGCAAAAAAAAAAAATCTAAAATAATCAAACCACTAACTATAGACTATACAAACTTCCACCCAAAGAATCAAAAATATTTTAGTCTGAGCTGGGAAAAAAGCAAGGAAGAAACGACTCCAGTCTTAAAGGACGCAACTGCCACAGATTTTCCTTGCAGAAAAGGCACCACTCAATTTAGGTGAGTTTAATACACTTGTTACTGACCGAAAATAAAAGTCACACACAACAGAAACACCAATCTGCAGTTTTAGTAACAGAAAACCAACACCTAAGGCATGTTTAGGTTATTCTACTCCAATTCCACCCATATTTATTTACTATTCACACAAACGTGTGACCCAACACCACTACCAAGGGGAAAAAAAAAGAAGTTAATTAATAATATAAATCTGTGGCAGCAGATCTCCATCTATAGGTAGAAAGGTGAACACTGATATTTGCATGTTTTCACCTGTGCCTAACCCACAGGGGAGGCACTTTTGTCTAAATAAAAGATACACCTGTCCTTCTTTCCTATCTTGCCACAACAATAATTAATTATACCTTCTTAATTATTACATAACACCAGCCTCATCTACAGACTCCCCCATCTCTGTTCCACTCGTTTACTTCTGCCATTCCCTGCGTTTGGAATAACAATTATTTTCTGGGATATCGAGTTTCTTTCTGCGCTCTCAAAAGTCGCTCTTAAAATATTCTTTCCTACTTGTTTTTCACCTTTAATAATTATCCCATACTACCTATAACAAAAAGCCATGCTTTTATTAGATTCTAAAGCACAGAACACTTAATTCTTGGTATCCTGTGGGTAACAATGTTAGATGAGGAATAGTTTTTAGGGGATGATAAAGTTGGTCTGGCCAATCCCAAACTTTTCACCTTCTGCCTCTGGATGTGCAACACCTGAGCGTCTCTCAAGATCCCACCTGTAAGCAGGAGGTGAAAATCACAGCTAAAAAAAACCCAAAACCCACTGTACTTCCACACTGCCTAAGATGAAGATTCAGATAAGTAACACCAATACAAACCACCCACTCCCGGCCCAAGGAAGCTGACAGAACTCCGCCACAGATGCACGGCCCTGAATATAACTTGTTTTAAAAGAGGTGTCAGCACACACCTCAGCAGCTGCAAAACGCACGCACTGAATGAAGAATTTAATTTGTTGCAGCAATACCTGTCTATAACTCTACTGTTCCCCTAGTCCTTGTCAGGAGACGACTTTATTCCTCATATCACCCCCTACTCTCACACCTTGCTCTGCCCCGGCCTCCTCAGAGCCCCCAGGGTGGGCTGGCGCTGCGGGGATCGCACCGGGGCCGAGGTGCGAGCCCACCCGAGCTGCCCCCGGCCACCAGCGGACCCTGCTGCCCCTCAGCCCGCTCTGCCTCAGCCTCCTCAGACCCCTCAGTCCCCTCAGCCCGCTCTCCCTCAGCACCCTCAGTCCCTTCAGCCCGCTCTCCCTCAGCCCCCACAGCCTCCTCAGCCCGCTCTCCCTAAGCCCGCTCTCCCTCAGCCCCCTCAGTCTCCTCAGCCCGTTCTCCCACAGCCCCCTAACAACACTCACCCTCATCACCCCACGGCCCCCTCACCTCCCTCAGCTGCTCGGGCCCCGTTGCCGCTCTCGGCGCCCTCAGCCCGTCCCGCCCGCGGGCTCCCACCGGGCTCGGGCCGCGCGCGCGCTTCCGCCTGCGCGGCGCCTTCCGGGCGGGCTCTGCGCGTGCGCGGGGCGGGAGCCGGCAGCGCCTCAGGGCCGCTCCGCCATGGATGGGGCCGGGATGGGAGAGCTGCGGGGCGCTCCGGGAGCGGGGAGCGCGCCGGGGGGACCTCAGAGCCCTTCCAGTGCCTAACGGGGCTCCGGGAGAGCTGGAGAGGGACTCTGGACGAGTGACAGGGCAAGGGGGAATGGTTCCCGCTGCCAGAGGGCAGGGATGGATGGGATATTGAGAAGGAATTGTTCCCTGGGAGGGTGGAGAGGCCCTGGCACAGGGTGCCCAGAGCAGCTGTGGCTGCCCCTGGATCCCTGGCAGTGCCCCAGGCCAGGTTGGACGGGGCTGGGAGCAGCCTGGGACAGTGGAAGGTGGCGCTGGATGGGATTTGAGATCCCTTCCAACCCAAACCATTCTGGGATTCATGTTCTTCTACCATGCCAGGTGGCTGGGAAGCAGCTCCTCAGCCTTTGTGTCTGGAAGACAGCACCTGGGAACCTATTGGTTCATAGAGCCCTTAGCACGGAATCCCAGGCTGGGTCAGGCTGGAAGGGACTGCAGTGGGGTCGTCTGGTGCCACCTCCCTGCTCAGGCAGGGCCATCCCAGGGCACACAGGGTTGTGTCCAGGCAGTCTTGAGTATCTCCGGTGAGGAAGACTCTGGAATCTCTCCGTGATGCACCATAGGCCTCACTTTAAAACCTTTCAGTCTTAACCCCTTTCATTCTCCTGAAGGTCTTGACGAAGTACAGAGCATAATGGAAATCAGAGAATCACAGGATGGTCTGGGTTGAAAGAGACCTCAAAGATATCTCATTCCACCCCTGCCATGGGCAGGGACACCTTCCACTATCCCAAGTGGATCCAAGTCCCATCCAACCTGGCCTTTTCTTCTGGTTGTGTGTCTGACTGAGGTCAGGACACGAAACTGAATAGAAAACTGCTTGTTCTTAAAACTAACACCACATGCCGAGGGTCTCGTGGCCACGCCTGCCACATGAGCTGGTAGCAGTGTTCTCCTTGGACTGGAATCCCAGGGCTGAAAGTTGTGATGGATTTGAACACAACTGCTACAAAAAGCAAACGTGGTCAAGAAATGTCGGATCACTTACAACGGGAACGTTAAAGTAACCAGAGATTACTGGAAAACAAAGTGATTTATGAATTACTTTTTTCAGATGTGCAGATTGTTTTCAAAACACATAAGCACAATAAATATAGTATTGCATAACACCAGAGATGGCTTTTCCACCTTGATGTTTTTCCAATGCAGGATGCTGATTTCCACTATCCCAACCATTTCTGAGTGCAAATTCTCTGGACATCCTTCTTGGTCCCTCTTACACCTGCCGTAATTTCAGTGACTTGTGGTGTTGCCTCATATGGGATGGTGTGAAGAGACCGAAAGCTGTCTTAAACAGATAGAGGTAAAAATCACACGTGTCTGCTGTCTTGGCAAGGTGTTTGGAGCCATAATCCTGTGGAAAAGGGCAGATTATGACCATCAAATTTTACACAATTTGCCTAATCTGTTATACTCAATCACTTATATTTCTGCTAGATAAAGTGCATCCATTTCAGGATTTTTGATAGGATGTCTGGAAATGACGAGTCTGGAAAATAAGGATAATTAAAAATTATCTGTTCAAATTCATCAATTACAAAGTAACTTAGAAGACAGAGTTACACCTCCTGAACCCACGGCGGCTGGAGCTGGTTTATGGCGCTGCAAACCCGCGGTGCAAAGTGAATTCCCAGCCTAAGCCCGGGGGAGAATCACCAGGGCAGGTTCCTATTTCAGCACCTCTCTCCCAGCCCCTCTCTCCTCTCCTTCTACTCTCCTCTCCGGGATTTTCCATGCCCGGAATTCCCCAAACAGCAAGGCCAGGGAGCACTGTGATACTCAGCCACCCCCAAGTCCCTGCGCGTTGCCTGTGGGCTCCTACCGCAAAGAAAACGAGAGGAGTTTTTGGGTTTTACCTTGGAGATTGTTGCTAATTCTGTGCTGGAGCCGGGATGGGCGAGCAGGAGCCCACGGCCGCACATTCAAGTGCATTATTTCAATTAGCCGAGCGCTCTTTGTTGCAAGGTGAAATCATTCACTCCCCGGCAAAGCTTTTTTATTGAATGCTTTCTAAATACTCGCATCGGGCACGTCGCCTGGAATTGAGTCTCTGTCACTTGTATTTCTGCGGTGACTTTGACCAGATCAATGACTGGAAAAGGCATTCAGGACGCATTGATACCGCGGGGTAGGAGACGAGCGGAGTTTGGTGCTCAGGAGTAAAGAGAAGCCGATAATGAGCAGATAAACGGCTTTTCTTAACCCTTGGCGTTCTCGGGAGGCTTCAGAGCTCCGCTGCCTCCTCTCCTCCACCTCGGCTCTTCGGCTTGATGTCAGCCGAGCGGTGGCAGGGCAAATACCTCGCGGGTGTTCCATAAATTTGGAGTGAAATGCGGCCAGAATAATGAAGGAGCCTTTCCTAGGGCGGGCGGGGGGAAGAGCCTGCGGCCATAAAAAGTTCCAGCTCATCCAGGATTTCGTTTCTGAGCGGAGCCGTGGTGCCGGAGCGAGCAGGGAAACAAACTCTGGAGACGTTTGCAATTGCAGATTCCCAGTCTGACCTTTTATCCCAACTCCAGGACATAGCCCGGGATTTAGCGGGCACAGAGCCGGGCGCTGCAAGCCCCGCTCTGAACCCTCAGGAGCCTCGGCTCTTCCGCATCCTCCTTTCCCGAGCAAAACCGGGAGTAAACGTGTCAGAAACCACTACCTTAGCAGGCAGGGAGATGGATTTCTTGTTATTTTTCCCCATGAAATACTGGCACTTAATATAGTAATTAGAAATTATTGAGGGTTCGGGGTTTTTTCTTGACTCCCTGCGATTCTCTGGGCGCTGGGGGACACGGAGCTTCCCTTGTCCGACCCGAGGATCCCAGCCCGGGGTATGCTCCAAGTCCTCGGTAAAGCAGAGCGAGACATTCCATTCTTTCATGGAGCGGAGAGCTTGGGCAGTTTTCGTGTGTCCTGGCTTTTCTCATTTTGCTGAACCTCAAGAAAACCGGGATTTTATTGCACCTGGAGTTCAAGGACGCTCCCTCTCACATTTTGCCGTCTTAATAAAGTCGCGCGGTTCCTGCTTCCTCATCTTGCTTACCAAATCCTGGATTAATAAAGTTTACTTAGTTATTTAAATAGATTAAATGTCACATTTTAAATGGAAGGGGAAGGTTCTACCTTCCTGACCTATTTTTCATTTCTGATTTAGAAAAAGGCAAGATTAGCATGGATATTGCATTTTCAAGGACCTCGCCACTATTAAATAGACTGTTAAGTGCATTTTATGGCTGAAGAGTCTGTTCCCAGTTCAGTCTGGAAGACGTGCTAAGTTCATCTCTACCTGCTACATTGAACATTCACTGACTAAAATACTTCCTGTGGATGTAATACCTATGCTCTGGATCTTTTAAGTACATAACGCTTAATGTTTTAGGACTAGTAACACGTAATTCAATAAAAGCCCCCGGAGTTGAAGTGTTGGAAAACTGTGTCGCGGGTGTTTGCCCAGTTGCAGCGATTCCCGGCTCGGGGAGGAGGCGCGGCGGTGGCGAGGGAGGCTGCGGGGATGGATACAAGGATGCTCCGGGCGCCGGGAGGAGGTTGAAGCGCATCAGTCGCCGCCCCAGGGGATGCCCGAGCCCAGACTGACCGCAGCCGCGGGGATGGGCAGCGTAACTTGCGCGCGGAGCTCGCTGTTATTCCTTAGTCGCTGCCTTTTAATACAAATGAAATGCCCCCGGGAATGGCCAGGCTGTTTTTCCGCCTCCCCGGAGCAGGCGGGGACAGGCCCCGAGCGCGCCTCGGACACGAGGGAGCGACCACGGAACCGCCCGAGATGCCCCGGGAGGCAAAATCCCATCGAATTCTCCCATCCCTCGGGAACTGCCCCCCTGACCCGCACCCGCATGGGTGAGGGAAATCCCCACTTCCCTTAGAGCAGTCCTTGCTGTATCTTTCCCGTGTGGGAGACCCCCGAGGGCCCCGCGATGGACGAGGAGTAGTTCATCCCAAAGCGAAATGTTTGCGCTTCTTCCTTTGTGCCTGACTCGGGACACGGACCCCGGGCCGGCTCGGGCGGTGCTGGAGCCGGTGGGGGTTAAATCCCCCCGCTACCGCCGGCGCCACCCGAGCCTGTAATCCCCGGGGAAGCCGGAGCCATCCTCAAGCGCTGCCCGTGTCCCAAAGGGGGCTGATGTCGCCGGCGGGTGATTTCCTCCGGCCACCTCCCGGTGCGACAGACCGAGAAGGAAAGGTCTCCGACGGACATCGCTCCCCCGGCCCCCCCAGAGCGCTCCCGGCGCTGGCCCCTCCGCTACACTCGGCCTCAGTTCTGCCCTTCCGCAGCTCCGGAGCGAGGTTTCCGACTGCTACCCCGCTCGGGGGACACTGCTGCGGCCCCGCGGGTCTCGGCTGGGGGCAGGCGGGAGGGATACCCCGGACGCTTGGGGCTGCTTACTGAGATAAATACACACGCGCGATAAAGACACATTTGTAAATAAGCGCAAAACGTCTTTTCCTGCCTTTTCCAACGCTCGCCGCAGCCTCTCAACACCCATTAGCCCGAAACTTTCAGCCCCGCTCTGTGCCCGGGAGAGACCAGTGATGCTATAAATAGGCGGCGTTGGAAGCGGGTAGCGCGGAGAGGGGGGAAAGGGGGGCGCAACTCCCGCGGCCGCGCAGCGGAAACGAGAGGGTTCCCCGGCAGCCCCGCATCAGCCGCGGAAATGGCCCTGATGAGCCCCATCTCGCCCTTTTTTCAACCAACGTGATGGTTTAGAGGATTAGGGCCGGATCCTATCGCCAGATCCTATTATAAATTCCTTCCCCGGGCGGAGGGAGCAGCGGGGCCGTAATTGGAATAAATAAGGAGCGGGGTCGGGGAGGGTGCAGGGGGTGGTGGTTCTGGGTAAACTCTCCGGGCTGCGGGAGAGTCATTTTCCCGGTGTTTCGGATCTAGTTACTTCCAACACACCCCAGGGACCGACGTGACACGACTTATACTAATGGGCATCTGTCACCGGGCGTGTCAAGTTTTGCCATATGCGGCCGACAAGTTTGTGGAAGGGAAAACAAGAGAAAGAACAAGGGAAAGAGTTTCTGTTGTCTGGTCGTGGCCCGTGGCTGAGGGAACTTCGCCGGGATTTGCTGCTCCCGGCTATCCCCGGCCCGCCGCTCCCGGTTCGGCTCTGGGGGCTGCGCCCACTCCGCTGGGAGCCGGGAAAGCGGCTCCCGTCCGGGCTGCAAACCTTCCCCTATTTGGGGACCGATTTCTGACACCCTCTGGACCCCCGATCCCCGGCAGCAGCTTTGCGGGACCCACCGGAATGCCCCGTCGTGCCGCCCACTGCAAGAGCGCGCCCGGGTCGGTGTCGTCCCGAGCGGCTGCTGGGACCGGGGGTGCTTCCGATCCCCCGAATTGCTACCGGATTCCCGGGGGACTCCCGGCTCCGGGATTACTCCAGGCCCGGGAGTGTTCCCGGCCCCGGAGAAGCTCCCGACCGCGCGGGCCGTGAGGGCGATCCTCGTCCCCGCGGATGCTCCGGGGGTGTTCCCGGATCCGGGTGCTGCGGGGATGCTCCTGGTCCCGGGGGTGCTCCCGGCCCCGGGGGGGCGCGCCCGTTCCCCGCGGGTGCAGCGGGAGCTGCCGCGCCCCCCGCAGGCCCCGGTGCGCCGCTGCAGCCCCGCCGCCACCGGGAGCCCCCACCTGCCCGCACGGCCCCGCCGCCGCTCACGGCCCCGGGCTGCGGGCAGCCGGCGGCTCCCGCGGGGAGGTGGCGGCCGGATGGGGGGCTCGTCCCGGGGTCCTTCCCGAGCCCCGCGCCTTCTCGGTGCTGCCCGGCCCCGGGAGCCGCCGCCGCCGCCCCTTCCCCGGGAAAAGGCCTCTCCCGCCGGCCGCTGTCCACGGCGATCGAGGGGAAAGCCGGGGAGAGAAAGAGAGGCCGGGGGTCACAGAGGGAGAAGCGGTTCCCGGCGAGAGGCGACGGGCAGGAAAGTTGCCGGTGCCGCCGCCGCCGGCGCGCAGATGCCGAGCCGAGGCATCGCTGCTATGTGGGGAAATATGAGCGAGTAATTTTATAAGTAACAAAGGCTGGGGAATGGAATGAGCCCCTGTTATCCGGTGTCCTCTGGAAGCCCTGGATCAGCAGCTTCTTGAGCCTCGCAGCGACTCCGGGCAGAGGCTCCTTTCTTTTTTCCCAGGGGATCGGCTAAATATAGAAACCCCCTCGATCGCACGAATCACCCACCATTTGCTGTTTGTGTAAAACCGATTAGTCAGACACAACTGTGAAACAACTCATTCCTCTGACACCGCCGCGCACCGCCACATTCCGCTGCGCGGGGTTCCGCGGGGCCGTGGGTGCCCGCGGAGGGCCCCGCGTGTCCCCGCTCCCTCCAGGTTCTCCCTGTCCCTGGCAGATGATTAGCGAGTCCTTATTTATAAAGTTCAAACGATCTCATCACCGGGGCTGCTCGGTTTATTTTAGTCTATGTATGCGGAGGTATAAATATTTACTTAGGAAGAAATAATATTTACTGCTTACCAGGAAAGCAAGGACACCTTTATTTATATATTTATTTTAAATCCACGGCTGCCAGAGGGTTGTTGGAGGGGAAATAAGCGCCTGGTTCAGCTCCTCCTGCAGCCGAGCCTGCCGCATCCCGCATGCCGCCTGCATTTTACGCCGCCGATTTTCCTAACAAAGACAACGAATTATTTGGGCAGAAAAGCAAAACCCACGACGGTTTTTCAAGGTGACAAAAATTCAACTTTGTAAGAGGAAGATAATAAAGCACCAAACACTGTCGGTGCACAGGAGACACCGAGATCTCGCCAGGCTCAACCCCCTGACGCTCTGCTTTAAATATGATAACATATTAATTCTTCTTTTTATTTTTCATTTTGACTGTCTCTTTTTCTTAGCCCCGAAAATACATACATACATATATATAAATATATAATTATTATTTTTAATTTTCCCAGCTGCCACTAAATCTGAGATATTGGGAAATAGCTGGGAAAGGCCGGTCCCTTCCGGCGGGAAGAATCCCCGTTTTAATCCCGATTATTTCCCTGATCTAAACGAAAGATCCGCGCTCGGACACCGCACAGCCACGGCCTGAATATATATATTTTTTTCCCCTCTACAATAAATAGTAAACATTGATTAAATCGGCCCAAGGTGTTTTATTTAAAATAATTCCCCTTATAATTAGCCCCGACCACAGACCCAAAGCGTACCTATTCCGGCCGGGAATGCCGCAGCGCCGGGATGTGGAGTCGAAGTCAGGCCGAGAAAAATTAATATATTTAGGGAAACATCACGGCTCGCTCGCGGGAGTCTCGGATCTGCCGGGGAAGGTTGGATTTGGGAAGAATCCGGGTGATGCCGGCCCCGCCGCGGCGGCCGCCCCGCGAACCAGCAGGGCCAGGCGCTGTCGCTGCGCGGCCGCGCACGGCGCGCCCCGAACCGGCGGGAGGGACCGTGGGAAACGCGCCCGCACCGCGACCGGCGGAACCCGAACCTCCGCGGCATCGGAGAACCGGCGCTCCGCCGCCGCGCCCCGCGCGCGTCTCCAGCGTCCGCGGCCGCGCAGCCCGTCCTGCGGGCGGGGGTCACAAAGACACCGCTCACACAGAGGCGGGCAGAGCATTTTAAAAATTTATTTACAAAGTTGTGTACAACACGAAGGGATAACATTTAGAATACATATATTCATTCATATATAAACAGACTTCTATAATAGAGTGACAGCGTTTTTCCTCCTTTTTTTTTTCTCTCTCCAAAATTCTCCTTTTTTTTTTTCTGTTCGTTCGTTTAATATTTAAAATTTCCCCCGCTTATTTCTTTTTTATACAATTTTTTTTTTTCTCGTTTGTTCGTTTATTTCGGATAAAACCGCTCGGAGCGCCGGAACCTTCAAAAAAAGTGAAAGTTCGCAGCTCCTAATCGCGACCGTCATTTCGCCTCTTTAGAAAAATAAAAACCCCGAAAGCAACGTCAGTGATTTTTGATACAAATATGTACAAGCGGCGGTGGCGGCGGCCGGTGCCCGCTGCTGCTCCGAGCCCGGGCGGCCGCGGAGCCCCGAGGGGGCGGCCGGAGCTCCCCGGGGCGCTGCCCGGCGCTACCGCCCGGGGCTACTGCGCCGGCCACTTGGCCTGCACGGCGGCGGCGGGGGCTGCGGGCTGCAGGAACTGCCCCGCGATGATGTTGGTAGGCACGCTGAGAATGGGGGCGATGGCCGCGGTGGTCCTGGCCAGCGCCAGCGGCTGGTGGCCCATGAGGGCCGACTGCACGGTGACCGGCGGCCGCAGGAAAGTCTGTGCGCTGGCGGCCGAGCTGGCGGCAGGGACGCCGATGATGTTCTCGATGCTGAAGGACGGGCGGCTGCTGGGCTCCGACTTGACGATGGAGCCGGCGGCGCCCAGGCTGTTGAGCTGCAGCTGGAGGCTGGGGCTGAGCTGGGAGTTGAAGGCTTTGCGGCTGAGCTCGCTGGACGGCAGCAGCGGCACGGCGGGGGGCAGCATGGGCCCCACCGGGGGGATGTAGGGGTACTGCAGCGCGGCCGCGGCCGCCGCGGGGTGCGTGTAGGCGCCGGGGTGCAGCCCGTAGGGGCGGCCGTAGGGTCCGGCCAGGCCGTAGGCTCCGAAGCCCTGCATCATCAGCGCCGTCTGGTCCCGCAGGTGCTCCTGCTGGTGCCGCTTGAAGCGCTTCCTGCGGCGGAGGAAGCTGCCGTTGTCGAACATGTCCTCGGACTGCGGGTCCAGCGTCCAGTAGTTGCCCTTGCCCGGGTTGCCGGGCTCCCGGGGGATCTTGACGAAGCAGTCGTTGAGGGAGAGGTTGTGGCGGATGCTGTTCTGCCAGGCGGGGAACTTCTCCCGGTAGTAGGGGAAGCGGTTGCTGATGAACTCGCAGATGCCGCTGAGCGTCAGCTTCTTCTGCGGGCTCTGCAGGATGGCCATGGTGATGAGGGCGATGTACGAGTAGGGCGGCTTCACCAGGCTGCTCTTGGGCTTGCTCTGCCCCGCTGCCCCGCCGCCGCCGCCGCCGCTCGCCCCT